>CALSEM010000074.1:0-186718 GCA_943735885.1 Stelis phaeoptera
ACGCCGCTTTTGCAGCGAAACGTGCGTTTCGTGCACCAAATCGCTGCTTTTACACAGTTTTGACGCAAAACGTGCGGTTCGTGCACCAAAACGCTGCTTTTGCGCAGTTTTGACGCAAAACGTGCGTTTCGTGCACCAAAACGCCGCTTTTGCAGCGAAACGTGCGTTTCGTGCACCAAATCGCTGCTTTTGCACAGTTTTGACGCAAAACGTGCGTTTCGTGCACCAAATCGCTGCTTTTGCGCAGTTTTGACGCAAAACGTGCGTTTCGTGCACCAAAACGCCGCTTTTGCAGCGAAACGTGCGTTTCGTGCACCAAATCGCTGCTTTTGCACAGTTTTGCAGCGAAACGTGCGTTTCGTGCACCAAATCGCTGCTTTTGCACAGTTTTGACGCAAAACGTGCGTTTCGTGCGCCAAAACGCCGCTTTTGCAGCCAAACGTGCGTTTCACACACCGAATCGCTGCTTTTGCACAGTTTTGACGCAAAACGTGCGTTTCGTGCAGCAAAACGCGGCTTTTGCAGCGAAACGTGCGTTTCGAGCACCACATCGCTGCTTTTGCACAGTTTTGACGGAAAACGTGCGTTTCGTGCGCCAAAACGCCGCTTTTGCAGCGAAACGTGCGTTTCGTGCACCAAATCGCTGCTTTTACACAGTTTTGACGCAAAACGTGCGTTTCGTGCACCAAAACGCTGCTTTTGCACAGTTTTGACGCAAAACGTGCGTTTCGTGCAGCAAAACGCCGCTTTTGCAGCGAAACGTGCGTTTCGAGCACCACATCGCTGCTTTTGCACAGTTTTGACGCAAAACGTGCGTTTCGTGCGCCAAAACGCCGCTTTTGCAGCGAAACGTGCGTTTCACGCACCGAATCGCTGCTTTTGCACAGTTTTGACGCAAAACGTGCGTTTCGTGCAAGAAAACGCCGCTTTTGCAGGGAAACGTGCGTTTCGTGCACCAAATCGCTGCTTTTGCACAGTTTTGGCGAGAAACGTGCGTTTCGTGCACCAAATCGCTGCTTTTGCACAGTTTTGACGCAAAACGTGCGTTTCGTGCACCAAAACGCCGCTTTTGCAGGGAAACGTGCGTTTCGTGCACCAAATCGCTGCTTTTGCACAGTTTTGGCGAGAAACGTGCGTTTCGTGCACCAAATCGCTGCTTTTGCACAGTTTTGACGCAAAACGTGCGTTTCGTGCGCCAAAACGCCGCTTTTGCAGCGAAACGTGCGTTTCATGCACCGAATCGCCGCTTTTGCTACGTTTTGGCGAGAAACGTGCGTTTCACGCACCGAATCGCTGCTTTTGCACAGTTTTGACGCAAAACATGCGTTTCGTGCACCAAAACGCCGCTTTTGCAGCGAAACGTGCGTTTCGTGCACCAAATCGCTGCTTTTGCACAGTTTTGGCGCAGAACGTGCGTTTCGTGCACCAAAACGCTGCTTTTGCACAGTTTTGACGCAAAACGTGCGTTTCGTGCACCAAAACGCCGCATTTGCAGCGAAACGTGCGTTTCGTGCACCGAATCGCCGCTTTTGCTACGTTTTGGCGAGAAACGTGCGTTTCGAGCACCATATCGCTGCTTTTGCACAGTTTTGACGCAAAATGTGCGTTTCGTGCACCAAAACGCCGCTTTTGCAGCGAAACGTGCGTTTCGTGCACCAAATCGCTGCTTTTACACAGTTTTGACGCAAAACGTGCGGTTCGTGCACCAAAACGCTGCTTTTGCGCAGTTTTGACGCAAAACGTGCGTTTCGTGCACCAAAACGCCGCTTTTGCAGCGAAACGTGCGTTTCGTGCACCAAATCGCTGCTTTTGCACAGTTTTGCAGCGAAACGTGCGTTTCGTGCACCAAATCGCTGCTTTTGCACAGTTTTGACGCAAAACGTGCGTTTCGTGCGCCAAAACGCCGCTTTTGCAGCCAAACGTGCGTTTCACACACCGAATCGCTGCTTTTGCACAGTTTTGACGCAAAACGTGCGTTTCGTGCAGCAA
The DNA here is from genome assembly GCA_943735885.1 of Stelis phaeoptera. Classification (NCBI taxonomy): domain Eukaryota; kingdom Metazoa; phylum Arthropoda; class Insecta; order Hymenoptera; family Megachilidae; genus Stelis; species Stelis phaeoptera. The sequence continues at coordinate 1,990 of CALSEM010000074.1, forward strand.
AACGCGGCTTTTGCAGCGAAACGTGCGTTTCGAGCACCACATCGCTGCTTTTGCACAGTTTTGACGGAAAACGTGCGTTTCGTGCGCCAAAACGCCGCTTTTGCAGCGAAACGTGCGTTTCGTGCACCAAATCGCTGCTTTTACACAGTTTTGACGCAAAACGTGCGTTTCGTGCACCAAAACGCTGCTTTTGCACAGTTTTGACGCAAAACGTGCGTTTCGTGCAGCAAAACGCCGCTTTTGCAGCGAAACGTGCGTTTCGAGCACCACATCGCTGCTTTTGCACAGTTTTGACGCAAAACGTGCGTTTCGTGCGCCAAAACGCCGCTTTTGCAGCGAAACGTGCGTTTCACGCACCGAATCGCTGCTTTTGCACAGTTTTGACGCAAAACGTGCGTTTCGTGCACCAAAACGCCGCTTTTGCAGGGAAACGTGCGTTTCGTGCACCAAATCGCTGCTTTTGCACAGTTTTGGCGAGAAACGTGCGTTTCGTGCACCAAATCGCTGCTTTTGCACAGTTTTGACGCAAAACGTGCGTTTCGTGCACCAAAACGCCGCTTTTGCAGGGAAACGTGCGTTTCGTGCACCAAATCGCTGCTTTTGCACAGTTTTGGCGAGAAACGTGCGTTTCGTGCACCAAATCGCTGCTTTTGCACAGTTTTGACGTAAAACGTGCATTTCGTGCACCAAAACGCCGCTTTTGCAGGGAAACGTGCGTTTCGTGCACCAAATCGCTGCTTTTGCACAGTTTTGACGCAAAACGTGCGTTTCGTGCACCAAATCGCTGCTTTTGCGCAGTTTTGACGCAAAACGTGCGTTTCGTGCACCAAAACGCCGCTTTTGCAGCGAAACGTGCGTTTCGTGCACCAAATCGCTGCTTTTGCACAGTTTTGCAGCGAAACGTGCGTTTCGTGCACCAAATCGCTGCTTTTGCACAGTTTTGACGCAAAACGTGCGTTTCGTGCGCCAAAACGCCGCTTTTGCAGCCAAACGTGCGTTTCACACACCGAATCGCTGCTTTTGCACAGTTTTGACGCAAAACGTGCGTTTCGTGCAGCAAAACGCGGCTTTTGCAGCGAAACGTGCGTTTCGAGCACCACATCGCTGCTTTTGCACAGTTTTGACGGAAAACGTGCGTTTCGTGCGCCAAAACGCCGCTTTTGCAGCGAAACGTGCGTTTCGTGCACCAAATCGCTGCTTTTACACAGTTTTGACGCAAAACGTGCGTTTCGTGCACCAAAACGCTGCTTTTGCACAGTTTTGACGCAAAACGTGCGTTTCGTGCAGCAAAACGCCGCTTTTGCAGCGAAACGTGCGTTTCGAGCACCACATCGCTGCTTTTGCACAGTTTTGACGCAAAACGTGCGTTTCGTGCGCCAAAACGCCGCTTTTGCAGCGAAACGTGCGTTTCACGCACCGAATCGCTGCTTTTGCACAGTTTTGACGCAAAACGTGCGTTTCGTGCACCAAAACGCCGCTTTTGCAGGGAAACGTGCGTTTCGTGCACCAAATCGCTGCTTTTGCACAGTTTTGGCGAGAAACGTGCGTTTCGTGCACCAAATCGCTGCTTTTGCACAGTTTTGACGCAAAACGTGCGTTTCGTGCACCAAAACGCCGCTTTTGCAGGGAAACGTGCGTTTCGTGCACCAAATCGCTGCTTTTGCACAGTTTTGGCGAGAAACGTGCGTTTCGTGCACCAAATCGCTGCTTTTGCACAGTTTTGACGCAAAACGTGCGTTTCGTGCGCCAAAACGCCGCTTTTGCAGCGAAACGTGCGTTTCATGCACCGAATCGCCGCTTTTGCTACGTTTTGGCGAGAAACGTGCGTTTCACGCACCGAATCGCTGCTTTTGCACAGTTTTGACGCAAAACATGCGTTTCGTGCACCAAAACGCCGCTTTTGCAGCGAAACGTGCGTTTCGTGCACCAAATCGCTGCTTTTGCACAGTTTTGGCGCAGAACGTGCGTTTCGTGCACCAAAACGCTGCTTTTGCACAGTTTTGACGCAAAACGTGCGTTTCGTGCACCAAAACGCCGCATTTGCAGCGAAACGTGCGTTTCGTGCACCGAATCGCCGCTTTTGCTACGTTTTGGCGAGAAACGTGCGTTTCGAGCACCATATCGCTGCTTTTGCACAGTTTTGACGCAAAATGTGCGTTTCGTGCACCAAAACGCCGCTTTTGCAGCGAAACGTGCGTTTCGTGCACCAAATCGCTGCTTTTACACAGTTTTGACGCAAAACGTGCGGTTCGTGCACCAAAACGCTGCTTTTGCGCAGTTTTGACGTAAAACGTGCATTTCGTGCACCAAAACGCCGCTTTTGCAGGGAAACGTGCGTTTCGTGCACCAAATCGCTGCTTTTGCACAGTTTTGACGCAAAACGTGCGTTTCGTGCACCAAATCGCTGCTTTTGCGCAGTTTTGACGCAAAACGTGCGTTTCGTGCACCAAAACGCCGCTTTTGCAGCGAAACGTGCGTTTCGTGCACCAAATCGCTGCTTTTGCACAGTTTTGCAGCGAAACGTGCGTTTCGTGCACCAAATCGCTGCTTTTGCACAGTTTTGACGCAAAACGTGCGTTTCGTGCGCCAAAACGCCGCTTTTGCAGCCAAACGTGCGTTTCACACACCGAATCGCTGCTTTTGCACAGTTTTGACGCAAAACGTGCGTTTCGTGCAGCAAAACGCGGCTTTTGCAGCGAAACGTGCGTTTCGAGCACCACATCGCTGCTTTTGCACAGTTTTGACGGAAAACGTGCGTTTCGTGCGCCAAAACGCCGCTTTTGCAGCGAAACGTGCGTTTCGTGCACCAAATCGCTGCTTTTACACAGTTTTGACGCAAAACGTGCGTTTCGTGCACCAAAACGCTGCTTTTGCACAGTTTTGACGCAAAACGTGCGTTTCGTGCAGCAAAACGCCGCTTTTGCAGCGAAACGTGCGTTTCGAGCACCACATCGCTGCTTTTGCACAGTTTTGACGCAAAACGTGCGTTTCGTGCGCCAAAACGCCGCTTTTGCAGCGAAACGTGCGTTTCACGCACCGAATCGCTGCTTTTGCACAGTTGTGACGCAAAACGTGCGTTTCGTGCACCAAAACGCCGCTTTTGCAGGGAAACGCGCGTTTCGTGCACCAAATCGCTGCTTTTGCACAGTTTTGGCGAGAAACGTGCGTTTCGTGCACCAAATCGCTGCTTTTGCACAGTTTTGACGCAAAACGTGCGTTTCGTGCACCAAAACGCCGCTTTTGCAGGGAAACGTGCGTTTCGTGCACCAAATCGCTGCTTTTGCACAGTTTTGGCGAGAAACGTGCGTTTCGTGCACCAAATCGCTGCTTTTGCACAGTTTTGACGCAAAACGTGCGTTTCGTGCGCCAAAACGCCGCTTTTGCAGCGAAACGTGCGTTTCATGCACCGAATCGCCGCTTTTGCTACGTTTTGGCGAGAAACGTGCGTTTCACGCACCGAATCGCTGCTTTTGCACAGTTTTGACGCAAAACATGCGTTTCGTGCACCAAAACGCCGCTTTTGCAGCGAAACGTGCGTTTCGTGCACCAAATCGCTGCTTTTGCACAGTTTTGGCGCAGAACGTGCGTTTCGTGCACCAAAACGCTGCTTTTGCACAGTTTTGACGCAAAACGTGCGTTTCGTGCACCAAAACGCCGCATTTGCAGCGAAACGTGCGTTTCGTGCACCGAATCGCCGCTTTTGCTACGTTTTGGCGAGAAACGTGCGTTTCGAGCACCATATCGCTGCTTTTGCACAGTTTTGACGCAAAATGTGCGTTTCGTGCACCAAAACGCCGCTTTTGCAGCGAAACGTGCGTTTCGTGCACCAAATCGCTGCTTTTACACAGTTTTGACGCAAAACGTGCGGTTCGTGCACCAAAACGCTGCTTTTGCGCAGTTTTGACGTAAAACGTGCATTTCGTGCACCAAAACGCCGCTTTTGCAGGGAAACGTGCGTTTCGTGCACCAAATCGCTGCTTTTGCACAGTTTTGACGCAAAACGTGCGTTTCGTGCACCAAAACGCTGCTTTTGCACAGTTTTGACGCAAAACGTGCGTTTCGTGCACCAAAACGCCGCATTTGCAGCGAAACGTGCGTTTCGTGCACCGAATCGCCGCTTTTGCTACGTTTTGGCGAGAAACGTGCGTTTCACGCACCGAATCGCTGCTTTTGCACAGTTTTGACGCAAAACATGCGTTTCGTGCACCAAAACGCCGCTTTTGCAGCGAAACGTGCGTTTCGTGCACCAAATCGCTGCTTTTGCACAGTTTTGGCGCAGAACGTGCGTTTCGTGCACCAAAACGCTGCTTTTGCACAGTTTTGACGCAAAACGTGCGTTTCGTGCACCAAAACGCCGCATTTGCAGCGAAACGTGCGTTTCGTGCGCCAAAACGCCGCTTTTGCAGCGAAACGTGCGTTTCATGCACCGAATCGCCGCTTTTGCTACGTTTTGGCGAGAAACGTGCGTTTCACGCACCGAATCGCTGCTTTTGCACAGTTTTGACGCAAAACATGCGTTTCGTGCACCAAAACGCCGCTTTTGCAGCGAAACGTGCGTTTCGTGCACCAAATCGCTGCTTTTGCACAGTTTTGGCGCAGAACGTGCGTTTCGTGCACCAAAACGCTGCTTTTGCACAGTTTTGACGCAAAACGTGCGTTTCGTGCACCAAAACGCCGCATTTGCAGCGAAACGTGCGTTTCGTGCACCGAATCGCCGCTTTTGCTACGTTTTGGCGAGAAACGTGCGTTTCGAGCACCATATCGCTGCTTTTGCACAGTTTTGACGCAAAATGTGCGTTTCGTGCACCAAAACGCCGCTTTTGCAGCGAAACGTGCGTTTCGTGCACCAAATCGCTGCTTTTACACAGTTTTGACGCAAAACGTGCGGTTCGTGCACCAAAACGCTGCTTTTGCGCAGTTTTGACGTAAAACGTGCATTTCGTGCACCAAAACGCCGCTTTTGCAGGGAAACGTGCGTTTCGTGCACCAAATCGCTGCTTTTGCACAGTTTTGACGCAAAACGTGCGTTTCGTGCACCAAATCGCTGCTTTTGCGCAGTTTTGACGCAAAACGTGCGTTTCGTGCACCAAAACGCCGCTTTTGCAGCGAAACGTGCGTTTCGTGCACCAAATCGCTGCTTTTGCACAGTTTTGCAGCGAAACGTGCGTTTCGTGCACCAAATCGCTGCTTTTGCACAGTTTTGACGCAAAACGTGCGTTTCGTGCGCCAAAACGCCGCTTTTGCAACGAAACGTGCGTTTCGTGCACCAAATCGCTGCTTTTGCACAGTTTTGACGCAAAACGTGCGTTTCGTGCACCAAAACGCTGCTTTTGCACAGTTTTGACGCAAAACGTGCGTTTCGTGCACCAAATCGCTGCTTTTGCACAGTTTTGACGGAAAACGTGCGTTTCGTGCGCCAAAACGCCGCTTTTGCAGCGAAACGTGCGTTTCGTGCACCAAATCGCTGCTTTTACACAGTTTTGACGCAAAACGTGCGATTCGTGCACCAAAACGCTGCTTTTGCGCAGTTTTGACGTAAAACGTGCATTTCGTGCACCAAAACGCCGCTTTTGCAGGGAAACGTGCGTTTCGTGCACCAAATCGCTGCTTTTGCACAGTTTTGACGCAAAACGTGCGTTTCGTGCACCAAATCGCTGCTTTTGCGCAGTTTTGACGCAAAACGTGCGTTTCGTGCACCAAAACGCCGCTTTTGCAGCGAAACGTGCGTTTCGTGCACCAAATCGCTGCTTTTGCACAGTTTTGCAGCGAAACGTGCGTTTCGTGCACCAAATCGCTGCTTTTGCACAGTTTTGACGCAAAACGTGCGTTTCGTGCGCCAAAACGCCGCTTTTGCAACGAAACGTGCGTTTCGTGCACCAAATCGCTGCTTTTGCACAGTTTTGACGCAAAACGTGCGTTTCGTGCACCAAAACGCTGCTTTTGCACAGTTTTGACGCAAAACGTGCGTTTCGTGCACCAAATCGCTGCTTTTGCACAGTTTTGACGGAAAACGTGCGTTTCGTGCGCCAAAACGCCGCTTTTGCAGCGAAACGTGCGTTTCGTGCACCAAATCGCTGCTTTTACACAGTTTTGACGCAAAACGTGCGATTCGTGCACCAAAACGCTGCTGTTGCACAGTTTTGACGCAAAACGTGCGTTTCGTGCTCCAAAACGCTGCTTTTGCACAGTTTTGACGCAAAACGTGCGTTTCGTGCACCAAATCGCTGCTTTTGCACAGTTTTGACGCAAAACGTGCGTTTCGTGCACCAAAACGCTGCTTTTGCACAGTTTTGACGCAAAACATGCGTTTCGTGCACCAAAACGCTGCTTTTGCACAGTTTTGACGCAAAACGTGCGTTTCGTGCACCAAAACGCCGCTTTTGCAGCGAAACGTGCGTTTCGTGCACCGAATCGCTGCTTTTGCACAGTTTTGACGCAAAACGTGCGTTTCGTACACCAAAACGCCGCTTTTGCAGGGAAACGTGCGTTTCGTGCACCAAATCGCTGCTTTTGCACAGTTTTGACGCAAAACGTGCGTTTCGTGCACCGAATCGCTGCTTTTGCACAGTTTTGACGCAAAACGTGCGGTTCGTGCACCAAAACGCTGCTTTTGCACAGTTTTGACGTAAAACGTGCGTTTCGTGCACCAAATCGCTGCTTTTGCACAGTTTTGACGCAAAACGAGCGTTTCGTGCACCAAAACGCCGCTTTCGCAGCGAAACGTGCGTTTCGTGCACCAAATCGCTGCTTTTGCACAGTTTTGACGCAAAACGTGCGTTTCGTGCACCAAAACGCCGCTTTTGCAGCGAAACGTGCGTTTCACGCACCAAATCGCTGCTTTTGCACAGTTTTGACGCAAAACGTGCGTTTCGTGCACCAAAACGCTGCTTTTGCAACAGTTTTGACGCAAAACGTGCGTTTCGTGCACCAAATCGCTGCTTTTGCACAGTTTTGACGCAAAACGTGCGTTTCGTGCACCAAAACGCCGCTTTTGCAGCGAAACGTGCGTTTCGTGCACCAAATCGCTGCTTTTGCAACAGTTTTGACGCAAAACGTGCGTTTCGTGCGCCAAAACGCCGCTTTTGCAGCGAAACGTGCGTTTCACGCACCGAATCGCTGCTTTTGTACAGTTTTGACGCAAAACGTGCGTTTCGTGCACCAAAACGCCGCTTTTGCAACGAAACGTGCGTTTCGCGCACCGAATCGCTGCTTTTGCTCCGTTTTGATGCTAAACGGGCGTTTCGTGCTCCAAATCGCCGCTTTTGCAGTGAAACGTGCGTTTCGCACACCGAATCGCTGATTCTGCTCCGTTTTGAAGCTAAACGTGCGTGTGGAGCATCCAAAACGCCGCTTTTGCAACGAAACGTGCGTTTCGTGCACCAAAATGCAGCTTTTGCAACGAAACGTGCGTTTCGCGCATCGAATTGCTGCTTCTGCTCCGTTTTGACGCTAAACGTGCGTTTCGTGCTCCAAAACGCCGCTTTTGCAACGAAACGTGCGTTTCGCGCACCGAATCACTGCTTTTGCTGCGTTTTGACGCTAAAGGTGTGTTTTGTGCACCAAATCGCCGCTTTTGCAGCGAAACGTGCGTTCCGCGCACCGAATCGCTGCTTTTGCTCCGTTTTGGCAAGAAACGTGCGTTTCGTGCACCAGAACGCCGCTTTTGCAACGAAACGTGCGTTTCGCGCACCGAATCACTGCTTTTGCTGCGTTTTGACGCTAAACGTGTGTTTTGTCACCAAATCGCCGCTATTGCAGCGAAACGTGCGTTCCGCGTACCGAATCGCTGCTTTTGCTCTGTTTTGACGCTAAATTTGCGTTTCGTGCACCAAATCGCCGCTTTCGCAACGAAACGTGCGTATCGCGCAGCGAATCGCCTCTTTTGCTCCGTTGTTGCAAGAAACGTGCGTTTCGTGCACCAAATCGCCGCTTTTGCAACGAAAGGTGCGTTTCGCGAAGCGAATCGTCGCTTTTGCAACGAAACGTGCGTTCCGCGCACCGAATCGTTGCTTTTGCCCTGTTTTGACGCTAAACGTGCGTTTAGTGCACCAAATCGCCGCTTTCGCAACGAAACGTGCGTATCGCGCAGCGAATCGCCCCTTTTGCTCCGTTTTGGCAAGAAACATGCGTTTCGTGCACCAAAACGCCGCTTTTGCAACGAAACGTGCGTTCCGCGCACCGAGTCACTGTTTTTTCTGCGTTTCGACGCTAAAGGTGCGTTTCGTGCACCAAATCGCCGCTTTTGCAGCGAAACGTGCGTTTCGTGCACCAAATCGGCGCTCTTGCAACAAAACGTGCGTTTCGCGCACCGAATTGCTGCTTTTGCTCGGTTTTGACGCCAAACGAGCGATTCGTGCACCAAATCGCCGCTTTTGGTACGATACGTGCGTTTCGCGCACCGAACCGATGCTTTTGCAACGAAACATGGCAAGAAGCGTGCGTTTCGTGCACCAAATCGCCGCTTTTGCAACGAAACGTGCGTTTTGCGCACCGAATCGCTGCTTTTGCTCCGTTTTGGCAAGAAACGTGCGTTTCGTGCTCCAAATCGCTGCTTTTGCAACGAAACGTGCGTTTCGTGCACCAAAACGCCGCTTTTGCAACGAAACTTTCGTTTCGCGCAACGAATCGCTGCTTCTGCTCCGTTTTGACCCTAAATGTGCGTTTCGTGCACCCAATGGCCGTTTTTGGCACGATACGTGCGTTTCGCGCACCGAGCCGCTGCTTTTGCAACGAAATGTGCGTTTCGCGCACCGAATCGCCGCTTTTGCAACGAAACGTGCGTTCCGTGCGTTCCGTGCACCGAATCGCTGCTTCTGCTCCGTTTTGACGCTAAACCTGCGTTTCGTGCACCAAATCGCCGCTTTTGCAGCGAAACGTGCGTTCCGCGTACCGAATCGCTGCTTTTGCTCCGTTTTGATGCTAAACGGGCGTTTCTTGCTCCAAATCACCGCTTTTGCAGTGAAACGTGCGTTTCGTGCACCGAATCGCCGCTTTTGCTCCGTTTTGGCAAGAAACGTGCGTTTAATGCTCCAAATCGCCGCTTTTGCAGCGAAACGTGCGTTTCGCGCACAGAATCGCCGCTTTTGCTCCGTATTAGCACCAAACGTGCGTTTCGCGCACCGAAACGCCGCTTTTGCTCCGTATTAGCACCAAACGTCGGTTTCGTGCACCAAAACGCCGCTTTTGCAACGAAACGTTCGTTTCGCGCACCGAATCGCTGCTTTTGCTCCGTTTTGATGCTAAACGGGCGTTTCTTGCTCCAAATCACCGCTTTTGCAGTGAAACGTGCGTTTCGCGCACCGAATCGCTGCTTTTGCTCCGTTTTGATGCTAAACGGGCGTTTCTTGCTCCAGATCACCGCTTTTGCAACGAAACGTACGTTCCGCGCACCGAATCGCTGCTTTTGCTCTGTTTTGACGCTAAACGTGCGTTTCGTGCACCAAATGGCCGCTTTCGCAACGAAACGTGCGTTTCGCGCACCGAATCGCTGCTTCTGCTCCGTTTTGACGCTAAACGTGCGTTTCGCGCACCGAATCGCTGCTTTTGCTGCGCTTCGACGCTAAAGGTGTGTTGTGTGCACGAAATCGCCGCTTTTGCAGCGAAACGTGCGCTTCGTGCACCAAAATGCCGCTTTTGCAACGAAACGTGCGTTTCGCGCACCGAATCGCTGCTTTTGCTCCGTTTTGATGCTAAACGGGCGTTTCGTGCTCCAAATCGCCGCTTTTGCAGTGAAACGTGCGTTGCGCACCGAATCGCCGATTCTGCTCCGTTTTGAAGCTAAACATGCGTGTGGAGCATCCAAAACGCCGCTTTTGCAACCAAACGTGCGTTTCGCGCACCGAATCGCTGGTTTTGCTGCGTTTCGACGCTAAAGGTGTGTTTTGTGCACCAAATCGCCGCTTCTGCAGCGAAACGTGCGCTTCGTGCACCAAAATGCCGCTTTTGCAACGAAACGTGCGTTTCGTGCACCAAAATGCCTCTTTTGCAACGAAACGTGCGTTTCGCGCACCGAATCGCTGCTTTTACTCCGTTTTGGCAAGAAACATGCGTTTCGTGCACCATATCGCCGCTTTTGCAACGAAACGTGCGTTTCGCGCACCGAATCACTGCTTTTGCTGCGTTTCGACGCTAAAGGTGTGTTTTGTGCACCAAATCGCCGCTTTTGCAGCGAAACGTGCGCTTCGTGCACCAAAATGCCGCTTTTGCAACGAAACGTGCGTTTCGTGCACCAAAATGCCTCTTTTGCAACGAAACGTGCGTTTCGCGCACCGAATCGCTGCTTTTGCTCCGTTTCTACAAGAAGCGTGCGTTTCGTGCACCAAATCGCCGCTTTTGCAACGAAACGTGCGTTTCGTGCACCAAAATGCAGCTTTTGCAACGAAACGTGCGTTTCGCGCACCGAATCGCTGCTTTTACTCCGTTTTGGCAAGAAACATGCGTTTCGTGCACCATATCACCGCTTTTGCAACGAAACGTGCGTTTCGTGCACCAAAATGCAGCTTTTGCAACGAAACGTGCGTTTCGCGCAGCAAATCGCCTCTTTTGCTCCGTTGTGGCAAGAAACGTGCGTTTCGTGCACCAAATCGCCGCTTTTGCAACGAAACGTGCGTTTCGTGCACCATATCGCCGCCTTTGCAGCGAAACGTGCGTTTTGCGCACCGAATCGCTGCCCTTACTCCGTTTTGGCAAGAAACGTCCGTTTCGCGCACCAAATCGCCGCTTTTGCAACGAAACGTGCGTTTCGCGCAACGAATCACCGCTTTTGCTGCGTTTTGACGCTCAAGGTGTGTTTCGTGCACCAAAATGCCGCTTTTGCAACGAAACGTGCGTTTCGCGCACCGAATCGCTGCTTTTGCTCCGTTTTGATGCTAAACGGGCGTTTCGTGCTCCAAATCGCCGCTTTTGCAGTGAAACGTGCGTTTCGCACACCGAATCGCTGATTCTGCTCCGTTTTGAAGCTAAACGTGCGTGTGGAGCATCCAAAACGCCGCTTTTGCAACGAAACGTGCGTTTCGTGCACCAAAATGCAGCTTTTGCAACGAAACGTGCGTTTCGCGCATCGAATTGCTGCTTCTGCTCCGTTTTGACGCTAAACGTGCGTTTCGTGCTCCAAAACGCCGCTTTTGCAACGAAACGTGCGTTTCGCGCACCGAATCACTGCTTTTGCTGCGTTTTGACGCTAAAGGTGTGTTTTGTGCACCAAATCGCCGCTTTTGCAGCGAAACGTGCGTTCCGCGCACCGAATCGCTGCTTTTGCTCCGTTTTGGCAAGAAACATGCGTTTCGTGCACCATATCGCCGCTTTTGCAACGAAACGTGCGTTTCGCACACCGAATCACTGCTTTTGCTGCGTTTTGACGCTAAACGTGTGTTTTGTCACCAAATCGCCGCTTTTGCAGCGAAACGTGCGCTTCGCGCACCGAATCGCCGCTTTTGCTCCGTTTTGGCAAGAAACGTGCGTTTAATGCTCCAAATCGCCGCTTTTGCAGCGAAACGTGCGTTCCGCGTACCGAATCGCTGCTTTTGCTCTGTTTTGACGCTAAATTTGCGTTTCGTGCACCAAATCGCCGCTTTCGCAACGAAACGTGCGTATCGCGCAGCGAATCGCCTCTTTTGCTCCGTTGTTGCAAGAAACGTGCGTTTCGTGCACCAAATCGCCGCTTTTGCAACGAAAGGTGCGTTTCGCGAAGCGAATCGTCGCTTTTGCAACGAAACGTGCGTTCCGCGCACCGAGTCACTGTTTTTTCTGCGTTTCGACGCTAAAGGTGCGTTTCGTGCACCAAATCGCCGCTTTTGCAGCGAAACGTGCGTTTCGTGCACCAAATCGGCGCTCTTGCAACAAAACGTGCGTTTCGCGCACCGAATTGCTGCTTTTGCTCGGTTTTGACGCCAAACGAGCGATTCGTGCACCAAATCGCCGCTTTTGGTACGATACGTGCGTTTCGCGCACCGAACCGATGCTTTTGCAACGAAACATGGCAAGAAGCGTGCGTTTCGTGCACCAAATCGCCGCTTTTGCAACGAAACGTGCGTTTTGCGCACCGAATCGCTGCTTTTGCTCCGTTTTGGCAAGAAACGTGCGTTTCGTGCTCCAAATCGCTGCTTTTGCAACGAAACGTGCGTTTCGTGCACCAAAACGCCGCTTTTGCAACGAAACTTTCGTTTCGCGCAACGAATCGCTGCTTCTGCTCCGTTTTGACCCTAAATGTGCGTTTCGTGCACCCAATGGCCGTTTTTGGCACGATACGTGCGTTTCGCGCACCGAGCCGCTGCTTTTGCAACGAAATGTGCGTTTCGCGCACCGAATCGCCGCTTTTGCAACGAAACGTGCGTTCCGTGCGTTCCGTGCACCGAATCGCTGCTTCTGCTCCGTTTTGACGCTAAACCTGCGTTTCGTGCACCAAATCGCCGCTTTTGCAGCGAAACGTGCGTTCCGCGTACCGAATCGCTGCTTTTGCTCCGTTTTGATGCTAAACGGGCGTTTCTTGCTCCAAATCACCGCTTTTGCAGTGAAACGTGCGTTTCGTGCACCGAATCGCCGCTTTTGCTCCGTTTTGGCAAGAAACGTGCGTTTAATGCTCCAAATCGCCGCTTTTGCAGCGAAACGTGCGTTTCGCGCACAGAATCGCCGCTTTTGCTCCGTATTAGCACCAAACGTGCGTTTCGCGCACCGAAACGCCGCTTTTGCTCCGTATTAGCACCAAACGTCGGTTTCGTGCACCAAAACGCCGCTTTTGCAACGAAACGTTCGTTTCGCGCACCGAATCGCTGCTTTTGCTCCGTTTTGATGCTAAACGGGCGTTTCTTGCTCCAAATCACCGCTTTTGCAGTGAAACGTGCGTTTCGCGCACCGAATCGCTGCTTTTGCTCCGTTTTGATGCTAAACGGGCGTTTCTTGCTCCAGATCACCGCTTTTGCAACGAAACGTACGTTCCGCGCACCGAATCGCTGCTTTTGCTCTGTTTTGACGCTAAACGTGCGTTTCGTGCACCAAATGGCCGCTTTCGCAACGAAACGTGCGTTTCGCGCACCGAATCGCTGCTTCTGCTCCGTTTTGACGCTAAACGTGCGTTTCGCGCACCGAATCGCTGCTTTTGCTGCGCTTCGACGCTAAAGGTGTGTTGTGTGCACGAAATCGCCGCTTTTGCAGCGAAACGTGCGCTTCGTGCACCAAAATGCCGCTTTTGCAACGAAACGTGCGTTTCGCGCACCGAATCGCTGCTTTTGCTCCGTTTTGATGCTAAACGGGCGTTTCGTGCTCCAAATCGCCGCTTTTGCAGTGAAACGTGCGTTGCGCACCGAATCGCCGATTCTGCTCCGTTTTGAAGCTAAACATGCGTGTGGAGCATCCAAAACGCCGCTTTTGCAACCAAACGTGCGTTTCGCGCACCGAATCGCTGGTTTTGCTGCGTTTCGACGCTAAAGGTGTGTTTTGTGCACCAAATCGCCGCTTCTGCAGCGAAACGTGCGCTTCGTGCACCAAAATGCCGCTTTTGCAACGAAACGTGCGTTTCGTGCACCAAAATGCCTCTTTTGCAACGAAACGTGCGTTTCGCGCACCGAATCGCTGCTTTTACTCCGTTTTGGCAAGAAACATGCGTTTCGTGCACCATATCGCCGCTTTTGCAACGAAACGTGCGTTTCGCGCACCGAATCACTGCTTTTGCTGCGTTTCGACGCTAAAGGTGTGTTTTGTGCACCAAATCGCCGCTTTTGCAGCGAAACGTGCGCTTCGTGCACCAAAATGCCGCTTTTGCAACGAAACGTGCGTTTCGCGCACCGAATCGCTGCTTTTACTCCGTTTTGGCAAGAAACATGCGTTTCGTGCACCATATCACCGCTTTTGCAACGAAACGTGCGTTTCGTGCACCAAAATGCAGCTTTTGCAACGAAACGTGCGTTTCGCGCAGCAAATCGCCTCTTTTGCTCCGTTGTGGCAAGAAACGTGCGTTTCGTGCACCAAATCGCCGCTTTTGCAACGAAACGTGCGTTTCGTGCACCATATCGCCGCCTTTGCAGCGAAACGTGCGTTTTGCGCACCGAATCGCTGCCCTTACTCCGTTTTGGCAAGAAACGTGCGTTTCGCGCACCAAATCGCCGCTTTTGCAACGAAACGTGCGTTTCGCGCAACGAATCACCGCTTTTGCTGCGTTTTGACGCTCAAGGTGTGTTTCGTGCACCAAAATGCCGCTTTTGCAACGAAACGTGCGTTTCGCGCACCGAATCGCTGCTTTTGCTCCGTTTTGATGCTAAACGGGCGTTTCGTGCTCCAAATCGCCGCTTTTGCAGTGAAACGTGCGTTTCGCACACCGAATCGCTGATTCTGCTCCGTTTTGAAGCTAAACGTGCGTGTGGAGCATCCAAAACGCCGCTTTTGCAACGAAACGTGCGTTTCGTGCACCAAAATGCAGCTTTTGCAACGAAACGTGCGTTTCGCGCATCGAATTGCTGCTTCTGCTCCGTTTTGACGCTAAACGTGCGTTTCGTGCTCCAAAACGCCGCTTTTGCAACGAAACGTGCGTTTCGCGCACCGAATCACTGCTTTTGCTGCGTTTTGACGCTAAAGGTGTGTTTTGTGCACCAAATCGCCGCTTTTGCAGCGAAACGTGCGTTCCGCGCACCGAATCGCTGCTTTTGCTCCGTTTTGGCAAGAAACATGCGTTTCGTGCACCATATCGCCGCTTTTGCAACGAAACGTGCGTTTCGCACACCGAATCACTGCTTTTGCTGCGTTTTGACGCTAAACGTGTGTTTTGTCACCAAATCGCCGCTTTTGCAGCGAAACGTGCGCTTCGCGCACCGAATCGCCGCTTTTGCTCCGTTTTGGCAAGAAACGTGCGTTTAATGCTCCAAATCGCCGCTTTTGCAGCGAAACGTGCGTTCCGCGTACCGAATCGCTGCTTTTGCTCTGTTTTGACGCTAAATTTGCGTTTCGTGCACCAAATCGCCGCTTTCGCAACGAAACGTGCGTATCGCGCAGCGAATCGCCTCTTTTGCTCCGTTGTTGCAAGAAACGTGCGTTTCGTGCACCAAATCGCCGCTTTTGCAACGAAAGGTGCGTTTCGCGAAGCGAATCGTCGCTTTTGCAACGAAACGTGCGTTCCGCGCACCGAATCGTTGCTTTTGCCCTGTTTTGACGCTAAACGTGCGTTTCGTGCACCAAATCGCCGCTTTCGCAACGAAACGTGCGTATCGCGCAGCGAATCGCCCCTTTTGCTCCGTTTTGGCAAGAAACATGCGTTTCGTGCACCAAAACGCCGCTTTTGCAACGAAACGTGCGTTCCGCGCACCGAGTCACTGTTTTTTCTGCGTTTCGACGCTAAAGGTGCGTTTCGTGCACCAAATCGCCGCTTTTGCAGCGAAACGTGCGTTTCGTGCACCAAATCGCCGCTCTTGCAACGAAACGTGCGTTTCGCGCACCGAATTGCTGCTTTTGCTCCGTTTTAACGCCAAACGAGCGATTCGAGCACCAAATCGACGCTTTTGATACGATACGTGCGTTTCGCGCACCGAACCGATGCTTTCGCAACGAAACATGCGTTTTGCGCACCGAATCGCTGCTTTTGCTCCGTTTTGGCAAGAAACGTGCGTTTCGTGCTCCAAATCGCTGCTTTTGCAACGAAACGTGCGTTTCGTGCACCAAAACGCCGCTTTTGCAACGAATCGTGCGTTTCGCGCACCGAATCGCTGCTTTTGCTCCGTTTTGATGCTAAACGGGCGTTTCTTGCTCCAAATCACCGCTTTTGCAGTGAAACGTGCGTTTCGCGCACCGAATTGCCGCTTTTGCTCCGTTTTGGCAAGAAACGTGCGTTTAATGCTCCAAATCGCCGCTTTTGCAGCGAAACGTGCGTTTCGCGCACAGAATTGCCGCTTTTGCTCCGTATTAGCACCAAACGTGCGTTTCGCGCACCGAATCGCCGCTTTTGCTCCGTATTAGCACCAAACGTCGGTTTCGTGCACCAAAACGCCGCTTTTGCAACGAAACGAGCGTTTCGCGCACCGAATCGCTGCTTTTGCTCCGTTTTGATGCTAAACGGGCGTTTCTTGCTCCAAATCACCGCTTTTGCAGTGAAACGTGCGTTTCGCGCACCGAATCGCTGCTTTTGCTCCGTTTTGATGCTAAACGGGCGTTTCTTGCTCCAAATCACCGCTTTTGCAACGAAACGTACGTTCCGCGCACCGAATCGCTGCTTTTGCTCTGTTTTGACGCTAAACGTGCGTTTCGTGCACCAAATGGCCGCTTTCGCAACGAAACGTGCGTTTCGCGCACCGAATCGCTGCTTCTGCTCCGTTTTGACGCTAAACGTGCGTTTCGCGCACCGAATCGCTGCTTTTGCTGCGTTTCGACGCTAAAGGTGTGTTGTGTGCACGAAATCGCCGCTTTTGCAGCGAAACGTGCGCTTCGTGCACCGAATCGCTGCTTTTGCTCCGTTTTGATGCTAAACGGGCGTTTCGTGCTCCAAATCGCCGCTTTTGCAGTGAAACGTGCGTTGCGCACCGAATCGCTGATTCTGCTCCGTTTTGAAGCTAAACATGCGTGTGGAGCATCCAAAACGCCGCTTTTGCAACGAAACGTGCGTTTCGCGCACCGAATCGCTGCTTTTGCTCCGTTTTGATGCTAAACGGGCGTTTCTTGCTCCAAATCACCGCTTTTGCAACGAAACGTACGTTCCGCGCACCGAATCGCTGCTTTTGCTCTGTTTTGACGCTAAACGTGCGTTTCGTGCACCAAATGGCCGCTTTCGCAACGAAACGTGCGTTTCGCGCACCGAATCGCTGCTTCTGCTCCGTTTTGACGCTAAACGTGCGTTTCGCGCACCGAATCGCTGCTTTTGCTGCGTTTCGACGCTAAAGGTGTGTTGTGTGCACGAAATCGCCGCTTTTGCAGCGAAACGTGCGCTTCGTGCACCGAATCGCTGCTTTTGCTCCGTTTTGATGCTAAACGGGCGTTTCGTGCTCCAAATCGCCGCTTTTGCAGTGAAACGTGCGTTGCGCACCGAATCGCTGATTCTGCTCCGTTTTGAAGCTAAACATGCGTGTGGAGCATCCAAAACGCCGCTTTTGCAACGAAACGTGCGTTTCGCGCACCGAATCGCTGCTTTTGCTGCGTTTCGACGCTAAAGGTGTGTTGTGTGCACCAAAATTCCGCTTTTGCAACGAAACGTGCGTTTCGTGCACCAAAATGCAGCTTTTGCAACGAAACGTGCGTTTCGCGCAGCAAATCGCCTCTTTTGCAACGAAACGTGCGTTTCGCGCACCGAATCGCTGCTTTTACTCCGTTTTGGCAAGAAACATGCGTTTCGTGCACCATATCGCCGCTTTTGCAACGAAACGTGCGTTTCGCGCACCGAATCACTGCTTTTGCTGCGTTTTGACGCTAAAGGTGTGTTTTGTGCACCAAAATTCCGCTTTTGCAACGAAACGTGCGTTTCGTGCACCAAAATGCCACTTTTGCAACGAAACGTGCGCTTCGCGCACCGAATCGCTGCTTTTGCTCCGTTTTTACAAGAAGCGTGCGTTTCGTGCACCAAATCGCCGCTTTTGCAACGAAACGTGCGTTTCGCGCACCGAATCGCTGCTTTTGCTCCGTTTTGATGCTAAACGGGCGTTTCGTGCTCCAAATCGCCGCTTTTGCAGTGAAACGTGCGTTGCGCACCGAATCGCTGCCTTTGCTCCGTTTTGACGCCAAACGAGCGATTCGTGCACCAAATCGCCGCTTTTGGTACGATACGTGCGTTTCGCGGGCCGAACCGATGCTTTCGCAACGAAACGTGCGTTTCGCGCACCGAATCGCCGCTTTTGCTCCGTTTTTACAAGAAGCGTGCGTTTCGTGCACCAAATCGCCGCTTTTGCAACGAAACGTGCGTTTTGCGCACCGAATCGCTGCTTTTACTCCGCTTTGGCAAGAAACGTGCGTTTCGTGCACCAAATCGCCGCTTTTGCAACGAAACGTGCGTTTTGCGCACCGAACCGCTGCTTTTGCTCCGTCTTGGCAAGAAACATGCGTTTCGTGCACCATATCACCGCTTTTGCAGCGAAACGTGCGTTCTGTGCACCAAATCGCCGCTTTTGCATCGAAACGTGCGTATCGCGCAGCGAATCGCCCCTTTTGCTCCGTTTTGGCAAGAAACATGCGTTTCGTGCACCAAAACGCCGCTTTTGCAACGAAACGTGCGTTTCGCGCACCGAATCGCTGCCTTTGCTCCGTTTTGACGCCAAACGAGCGATTCGTGCACCAAATCGCCGCTTTTGGTACGATACGTGCGTTTCGCGGGCCGAACCGATGCTTTCGCAACGAAACGTGCGTTTCGCGCACCGAATCGCCGCTTTTGCTCCGTTTTTACAAGAAGCGTGCGTTTCGTGCACCAAATCGCCGCTTTTGCAACGAAACGTGCGTTTTGCGCACCGAATCGCTGCTCTTACTCCGTTTTGGCAAGAAACGTGCGTTTCGCGCACCAAATCGCCGCTTTTGCAACGAAACGTGCGTTTCGTGCACCAAAATGCAGCTTTTGCAAAGAAACGTGCGTTTCGCGCAGCGAATCGCAGCTTCTGCTCCGTTTTGACGCTAAACGTGCGTTTCGTGCACCAAATCGCCGCTTTTGCAACGAAACATGCATTTCGCGCACCGAATCGTTGCTTTTACTCCGTTTTGACGCTAAGCGTGCGTTTGGAGCACCAAAACGCCGCTTTTGAATCGAAACGTGCGTTCCGTGCACCGAGTCACTGCTTTTGCTGCGTTTCGACGCTAAAGGTATGTTTCGTGCACCAAATCGCCGCTTTTGCAGCGAAACGTGCGTTTCGTGCTCCAAATCGCCGCCTTTGCAACGAAACGTGCGTTTCGCGGGCCGAACCGATGCTTTCGCAACGAAACGTGCGTTTCGCGCACCGAATCGCCGCTTTTGCTCCGTTTTTACAAGAAGCGTGCGTTTCGTGCACCAAATCGCCGCTTTTGCAACGAAACGTGCGTTTTGCGCACCGAATCGCTGCTTTTACTCCGCTTTGGCAAGAAAAGTGCGTTTCGTGCACCAAATCGCCGCTTTTGGTACGATACGTCCGTTTGGCGCACCGAATCGATGCTTTTGCAACGAAACGTGCGTTTCGCGCAACGAATCGCCGCTTTTGCTCCGTTTTGGCAAGAAGCGTGCATTTCGTGAACCAAATCGCCGCTTTTGCAGCGTAACGTGCGTTTCGCGAAGCGAATCGCCGCTTTTGCAACGAAACGTGCGTTTCGCGCAACGAATCACCGCTTTTGCTGCGTTTTGACGCTCAAGGTTTGTTTCGTGCACCAAATCGCCGCTTTTGCAACGAAACATGCATTTCGCGCACCGAATCGTTGCTTTTACTCCGTTTTGACGCTAAGCGTGCGTTTGGAGCACCAAAACGCCGCTTTTGAATCGAAACGTGCGTTTCGTGCACCAAATCGCCGCCGTTGCAGCGAAACGTGCGTTTCGCGCACCGAATCGCTGCTTTTGCTCCGTTTTGACGCCAAACGAGCGTTTCGTGCACCAAATCGCCGCTGTTGGTACGATACGTCCGTTTGGCGCACCGAATCGATGCTTTTGCAACGAAACGTGCGTTTCGCGCACCGAATCGCTGCCCTTACTCCGTTTTGGCAAGAAACGTGCGTTTCGCGCACCAAATCGCCGCTTTTGCAACGAAACGTGCGTTTCGTGCACCAAAATGCAGCTTTTGCAACGAAACGTGCGTTTCGCGCACCGAATCGCTGCTTTTGCACCGTTTTGACGCTAAACGTGCGTTTCGTGCACCAAATCGCCGCTTTTGCAACGAAACATGCATTTCGCGCACCGAATCGTTGCTTTTACTCCGTTTTGACGCTAAGCGTGCGTTTGGAGCACCAAAACGCCGCTTTTGAATCGAAACGTGCGTTCCGTGCACCAAATCGCCGCTTTTGCAACGAAACGTGCGTTCTGTGCACCAAATCGCTGCCTTTGCTCCGTTTTGACGCCAAACGAGCGATTCGTGCACCAAATCGCCGCTTTTGGTACGATACGTGCGTTTCGCGGGCCGAACCGATGCTTTCGCAACGAAACGTGCGTTTCGCGCACCGAATCGCCGCTTTTGCTCCGTTTTTACAAGAAGCGTGCGTTTCGTGCACCAAATCGCCGCTTTTGCAACGAAACGTGCGTTTTGCGCACCGAATCGCTGCTCTTACTCCGTTTTGGCAAGAAACGTGCGTTTCGCGCACCAAATCGCCGCTTTTGCAACGAAACGTGCGTTTCGTGCACCAAAATGCAGCTTTTGCAAAGAAACGTGCGTTTCGCGCAGCGAATCGCTGCTTCTGCTCCGTTTTGACGCTAAACGTGCGTTTCGTGCACCAAATCGCCGCTTTTGCAACGAAACATGCATTTCGCGCACCGAATCGTTGCTTTTACTCCGTTTTGACGCTAAGCGTGCGTTTGGAGCACCAAAACGCCGCTTTTGAATCGAAACGTGCGTTCCGTGCACCAAATCGCCGCTTTTGCAACGAAACGTGCGTTCTGTGCACCAAATCGCCGCTTTTGCATCGAAACGTGCGTATCGCGCAGCGAATCGCCCCTTTTGCTCCGTTTTGGCAAGAAACATGCGTTTCGTGCACCAAAACGCCGCTTTTGCAACGAAACGTGCGTTCCGCGCACCGAATCGCCGCTTTTGCTCCGTTTTTACAAGAAGCGTGCGTTTCGTGCACCAAATCGCCGCTTTTGGTACGATACGTCCGTTTGGCGCACCGAATCGATGCTTTTGCAACGAAACGTGCGTTTCGCGCAACGAATCGCCGCTTTTGCTCCGTTTTGACAAGAAGCGTGCATTTCGTGAACCAAATCGCCGCTTTTGCAGCGTAACGTGCGTTTCGCGAAGCGAATCGCCGCTTTTGCAACGAAACGTGCGTTTCGCGCAACGAATCACCGCTTTTGCTGCGTCTTGACGCTCAAGGTGTGTTTCGTGCACCAAATCGCCGCTTTTGCAACGAAACATGCATTTCGCGCACCGAATCGTTGCTTTTACTCCGTTTTGACGCTAAGCGTGCGTTTGGAGCACCAAAACGCCGCTTTTGAATCGAAACGTGCGTTTCGTGCACCAAATCGCCGCCGTTGCAGCGAAACGTGCGTTTCGCGCACCGAATCGCTGCTTTTACTCCACTTTGACGCCAAACGAGCGTTTTGTGCACCAAATCGCCGCTTTTGGTACGATACGTCCGTTTGGCGCACCGAATCGATGCTTTTGCTCCGTTTTGGCAAGAAACATGCGTTTCGTGCACCATATCACCGCTTTTGCAGCGAAACGTGCGTTCTGTGCACCAAATCGCCGCTTTTGCATCGAAACGTGCGTATCGCGCAGCGAATCGCCCCTTTTGCTCCGTTTTGGCAAGAAACATGCGTTTCGTGCACCAAAACGCCGCTTTTGCAACGAAACGTGCGTTCCGCGCACCGAGTCACTGCTTTTGCTGCGTTTCGACGCTAAAGGTATGTTTCGTGCACCAAATCGCCGCTTTTGCAGCGAAACGTGCGTTTCGTGCACCAAATCGCCGCCTTTGCAACGAAACGTGCGTTTCGCGCACCGAATCGCTGCCTTTGCTCCGTTTTGACGCCAAACGAGCGATTCGTGACCCAAATCGCCGCTTTTGGTACGATACGTGCGTTTCGCGGGCCGAACCGATGCTTTCGCAACGAAACGTGCGTTTCGCGCACCGAATCGCCGCTTTTGCTCCGTTTTTACAAGAAGCGTGCGTTTCGTGCACCAAATCGCCGCTTTTGCAACGAAACGTGCGTTTCGTGCACCAAATCGCCGCCGTTGCAGCGAAACGTGCGTTTCGCGCACCGAATCGCTGCTTTTACTCCACTTTGACGCCAAACGAGCGTTTTGTGCACCAAATCGCCGCTTTTGGTACGATACGTCCGTTTGGCGCACCGAATCGATGCTTTTGCTCCGTTTTGGCAAGAAACATGCGTTTCGTGCACCATATCACCGCTTTTGCAGCGAAACGTGCGTTCTGTGCACCAAATCGCCGCTTTTGCATCGAAACGTGCGTATCGCGCAGCGAATTGCCCCTTTTGCTCCGTTTTGGCAAGAAACATGCGTTTCGTGCACCAAAACGCCGCTTTTGCAACGAAACGTGCGTTCCGCGCACCGAGTCACTGCTTTTGCTGCGTTTCGACGCTAAAGGTATGTTTCGTGCACCAAATCGCCGCTTTTGCAGCGAAACGTGCGTTTCGTGCACCAAATCGCCGCCTTTGCAACGAAACGTGCGTTTCGCGCACCGAATCGCTGCCTTTGCTCCGTTTTGACGCCAAACGAGCGATTCGTGACCCAAATCGCCGCTTTTGGTACGATACGTGCGTTTCGCGGGCCGAACCGATGCTTTCGCAACGAAACGTGCGTTTCGCGCACCGAATCGCCGCTTTTGCTCCGTTTTTACAAGAAGCGTGCGTTTCGTGCACCAAATCGCCGCTTTTGCAACGAAACGTGCGTTTTGCGCACCGAATCGCTGCTTTTACTCCGCTTTGGCAAGAAACGTGCGTTTCGTGCACCAAATCGCCGCTTTTGCAACGAAACGTGCGTTTTGCGCACCGAATCGCTGCTTTTGCTCCGTCTTGGCAAGAAACATGCGTTTCGTGCACCATATCACCGCTTTTGCAGCGAAACGTGCGTTCTGTGCACCAAATCGCCGCTTTTGCATCGAAACGTGCGTATCGCGCAGCGAATCGCCCCTTTTGCTCCGTTTTGGCAAGAAAAATGCGTTTCGTGCACCAAAACGCCGCTTTTGCAACGAAACGTGCGTTTCGCGCACCGAATCGCTGCCTTTGCTCCGTTTTGACGCCAAACGAGCGATTCGTGCACCAAATCGCCGCTTTTGGTACGATACGTGCGTTTCGCGGGCCGAACCGATGCTTTCGCAACGAAACGTGCGTTTCGCGCACCGAATCGCCGCTTTTGCTCCGTTTTTACAAGAAGCGTGCGTTTCGTGCACCAAATCGCCGCTTTTGCAACGAAACGTGCGTTTCGTGCACCAAAATGCAGCTTTTGCAACCAAACGTGCGTTTCGCGCACCGAATCGCTGCTTTTGCACCGTTTTGACGCTAAACGTGCGTTTCGTGCACCAAATGCCGCTTTTGGTACGATACGTCCGTTTGGCGCACCGAATCGATGCTTTTGCAACGAAACGTGCGTTTCGCGCAACGAATCGCCGCTTTTGCTCCGTTTTGGAAAGAAGCGTGCATTTCGTGAACCAAATCGCCGCTTTTGCAGCGTAACGTGCGTTTCGCGAAGCGATTCGCCGCTTTTGCAACGAAACGTGCGTTCCGCGCACCGAATCACTGCTTTTGCTGCGTTTTGACGCTCAAGGGGTGTTTCATGCACCAAATCGTCGATTTTGCAACGAAACGTGCGTTTCGCGCACCGAATCGCTGTTTCTGCATCGTTTTGACGCTAAACGTCCGGTTCGTGCACCAAAACGCCGCTTTTGCAACGAAACGTGCGTTCCGCGCACCGAATCGCTGCTTTTGCTTCGTTTTGACGCTAAACGTGCGTTTCGTGCACCAAATCGCCGCTTTCGCAACGAAACGTGCGTATCGCGCAGCGAATCGCCTCTTTTGCTCCGTTGTGGCAAGAAACGTGCGTTTCGTGCACCAAATCGCCGCTTTTGCAACGAAACGTGCGTTTCGCGCACCGAATCGCTGCTTTTGCTCCGTTTTGACGCCAAACGTGCGTTTCGTGCACCAATTCGCCGTTTTTGGCACGATACGTGCGTTTCGCGCACCGAACCGCTGCTTTTGCAACGAAACGTGCGTTTCGCGCACCGAATCGCTGTTTCTGCTCCGTTTTGACGCTAAACGTGCGTTTCGTGCTCCAAATCGCCGCCTTTGCAACAACAAGTGCGTTCCGCGCACCGAATCGCTGCTTCTGCTCCGTTTTGACGCTAAACGTGCGTTTCGTGCACCAAAATGCAGCTTTTGCAACGAAACGTGCGTTTCGCGCATCGAATCGCTGCTTCTGCTCAGTTTTGACGCTAAACGTGCGTTTCGTTCACCAAAACGCCGCTTTTGCAGCGAAACGTGCGCTTCGCGCACCGAATCGCTGCTCTTGCTCCGTTTCGGCAAGAAACCTGCGTTTCGTGCACCAAATCGAAGCTTTTGCAACGAAACGTGCGTTTCGTGCACCAAAATGCCGGTTTGGCAACGAAACGTGCGTTTCATACACCAAAATGCCTCTTTTGCAACGAAACGTGCGTTTTGCGCAACGAACCGCCGCTTTTGCTCCGTTTTGGCAAGAAACATGCGTTTCGTGCACCATATCACCGCTTTTGCAGCGAAACGTGCGTTCTGTGCACCAAATCGCCGCTTTTGCATCGAAACGTGCGTATCGCGCAGCGAATCGCCCCTTTTGCTCCATTTTGGCAAGAAACATGCGTTTCGTGCACCAAAACGCCACTTTTGCAACGAAACGTGCGTTCCGCGCACCGAGTCACTGCTTTTGCTGCGTTTCGACGCTAAAGGTATGTTTCGTGCACCAAATCGCCGCTTTTGCAGCGAAACGTGCGTTTCGTGCACCAAATCGCCGCCTTTGCAACGAAACGTGCGTTTCGCGCACCGAATCGCTGTTTCTGCTCCGTTTTGACGCTAAACGTCCGGTTCGTGCACCAAAACGCCGCTTTTGCAACGAAACGTGCGTTCCGCGCACCGAATCGCTGCTTTTGCTTCGTTTTGACGCTAAACGTGCGTTTCGTGCACCAAATCGCCGCTTTCGCAACGAAACGTGCGTATCGCGCAGCGAATCGCCTCTTCTGCTCCGTTGTGGCAAGAAACGTGCGTTTCGTGCACCCAATCGCCGCTTTTGCAACGAAACGTGCGTTTCGCGCACCGAATCGCTGCTTTTGCTCCGTTTTGACGCCAAACGTGCGTTTCGTGCACCAATTCGCCGTTTTTGGCACGATACGTGCGTTTCGCGCACCGAACCGCTGCTTTTGCAACGAAACGTGCGTTTCGCGCACCGAATCGCCGCTTTTGCAACGAAACGTGCGTTTCGCGCACCGAATCGCTGTTTCTGCTCCGTTTTGACGCTAAACGTCCGGTTCGTGCACCAAAACGCCGCTTTTGCAACGAAACGTGCGTTCCGCGCACCGAATCGCTGCTTTTGCTTCGTTTTGACGCTAAACGTGCGTTTCGTGCACCAAATCGCCGCTTTCGCAACGAAACGTGCGTATCGCGCAGCGAATCGCCTCTTTTGCTCCGTTGTGGCAAGAAACGTGCGTTTCGTGCACCAAATCGCCGCTTTTGCAACGAAACGTGCGTTTCGCGCACCGAATCGCTGCTATTGCTCCGTTTTGACGCCAAACGTGCGTTTCGTGCACCAATTCGCCGTTTTTGGCACGATACGTGCGTTTCGCGCAACGAATCACCACTTTTGCTGCGTTTTGACGCTCAAGGTGTGTTTCGTGCACCAAATCGCCGCTTTTGCAACGAAACGTGCGTTTCGCGCACCGAATCGCTGTTTCTGCTCCGTTTTGACGCTAAACGTCCGGTTCGTGCACCAAAACGCCGCTTTTGCAACGAAACGTGCGTTCCGCGCACCGAATCGCTGCTTTTGCTTCGTTTTGACGCTAAACGTGCGTTTCGTGCACCAAATCGCCGCTTTCGCAACGAAACGTGCGTATCGCGCAGCGAATCGCCTCTTTTGCTCCGTTGTGGCAAGAAACGTGCGTTTCGTGCACCAAATCGCTGCTTTTGCACCGTTTTGACGCTAAACGTGCGTTTCGTGCACCAAATCGCCGCTTTTGCAACGAAACATGCATTTCGCGCACCGAATCGTTGCTTTTACTCCGTTTTGACGCTAAGCGTGCGTTTGGAGCACCAAAACGCCGCTTTTGAATCGAAACGTGCGTTTCGTGCACCAAATCGCCGCCGTTGCAGCGAAACGTGCGTTTCGCGCACCGAATCGCTGCTTTTGCTCCACTTTGACGCCAAACGAGCGTTTCGTGCACCAAATCGCCGCTTTTGGTACGATACGTCCGTTTGGCGCACCGAATCGATGCTTTTGCAACGAAACGTGCGTTTTGCGCACCGAATCGCTGCCCTTACTCCGTTTTGGCAAGAAACGTGCGTTTCGCGCACCAAATCGCCGCTTTTGCAACGAAACGTGCGTTTCGTGCACCAAAATGCAGCTTTTGCAACCAAACGTGCGTTTCGCGCACCGAATCGCTGCTTTTGCACCGTTTTGACGCTAAACGTGCGTTTCGTGCACCAAATGCCGCTTTTGGTACGATACGTCCGTTTGGCGCACCGAATCGATGCTTTTGCAACGAAACGTGCGTTTCGCGCAACGAATCGCCGCTTTTGCTCCGTTTTGGAAAGAAGCGTGCATTTCGTGAACCAAATCGCCGCTTTTGCAGCGTAACGTGCGTTTCGCGAAGCGATTCGCCGCTTTTGCAACGAAACGTGCGTTCCGCGCACCGAATCACTGCTTTTGCTGCGTTTTGACGCTCAAGGGGTGTTTCATGCACCAAATCGTCGATTTTGCAACGAAACGTGCGTTTCGCGCACCGAATCGCTGTTTCTGCATCGTTTTGACGCTAAACGTCCGGTTCGTGCACCAAAACGCCGCTTTTGCAACGAAACGTGCGTTCCGCGCACCGAATCGCTGCTTTTGCTTCGTTTTGACGCTAAACGTGCGTTTCGTGCACCAAATCGCCGCTTTCGCAACGAAACGTGCGTATCGCGCAGCGAATCGCCTCTTTTGCTCCGTTGTGGCAAGAAACGTGCGTTTCGTGCACCAAATCGCCGCTTTTGCAACGAAACGTGCGTTTCGCGCACCGAATCGCTGCTTTTGCTCCGTTTTGACGCCAAACGTGCGTTTCGTGCACCAATTCGCCGTTTTTGGCACGATACGTGCGTTTCGCGCACCGAACCGCTGCTTTTGCAACGAAACGTGCGTTTCGCGCACCGAATCGCTGTTTCTGCTCCGTTTTGACGCTAAACGTGCGTTTCGTGCTCCAAATCGCCGCCTTTGCAACAACAAGTGCGTTCCGCGCACCGAATCGCTGCTTCTGCTCCGTTTTGACGCTAAACGTGCGTTTCGTGCACCAAAATGCAGCTTTTGCAACGAAACGTGCGTTTCGCGCATCGAATCGCTGCTTCTGCTCAGTTTTGACGCTAAACGTGCGTTTCGTTCACCAAAACGCCGCTTTTGCAGCGAAACGTGCGCTTCGCGCACCGAATCGCTGCTCTTGCTCCGTTTCGGCAAGAAACCTGCGTTTCGTGCACCAAATCGAAGCTTTTGCAACGAAACGTGCGTTTCGTGCACCAAAATGCCGGTTTGGCAACGAAACGTGCGTTTCATACACCAAAATGCCTCTTTTGCAACGAAACGTGCGTTTTGCGCAACGAACCGCCGCTTTTGCTCCGTTTTGGCAAGAAACATGCGTTTCGTGCACCATATCACCGCTTTTGCAGCGAAACGTGCGTTCTGTGCACCAAATCGCCGCTTTTGCATCGAAACGTGCGTATCGCGCAGCGAATCGCCCCTTTTGCTCCATTTTGGCAAGAAACATGCGTTTCGTGCACCAAAACGCCACTTTTGCAACGAAACGTGCGTTCCGCGCACCGAGTCACTGCTTTTGCTGCGTTTCGACGCTAAAGGTATGTTTCGTGCACCAAATCGCCGCTTTTGCAGCGAAACGTGCGTTTCGTGCACCAAATCGCCGCCTTTGCAACGAAACGTGCGTTTCGCGCACCGAATCGCTGTTTCTGCTCCGTTTTGACGCTAAACGTCCGGTTCGTGCACCAAAACGCCGCTTTTGCAACGAAACGTGCGTTCCGCGCACCGAATCGCTGCTTTTGCTTCGTTTTGACGCTAAACGTGCGTTTCGTGCACCAAATCGCCGCTTTCGCAACGAAACGTGCGTATCGCGCAGCGAATCGCCTCTTCTGCTCCGTTGTGGCAAGAAACGTGCGTTTCGTGCACCCAATCGCCGCTTTTGCAACGAAACGTGCGT
The DNA here is from genome assembly GCA_943735885.1 of Stelis phaeoptera. NCBI lineage: Eukaryota > Metazoa > Arthropoda > Insecta > Hymenoptera > Megachilidae > Stelis > Stelis phaeoptera. The sequence continues at coordinate 29,974 of CALSEM010000074.1, forward strand.
TTCGCGCACCGAATCGCTGCTTTTGCTCCGTTTTGACGCCAAACGTGCGTTTCGTGCACCAATTCGCCGTTTTTGGCACGATACGTGCGTTTCGCGCACCGAACCGCTGCTTTTGCAACGAAACGTGCGTTTCGCGCACCGAATCGCCGCTTTTGCAACGAAACGTGCGTTTCGCGCACCGAATCGCTGTTTCTGCTCCGTTTTGACGCTAAACGTCCGGTTCGTGCACCAAAACGCCGCTTTTGCAACGAAACGTGCGTTCCGCGCACCGAATCGCTGCTTTTGCTTCGTTTTGACGCTAAACGTGCGTTTCGTGCACCAAATCGCTGCTTTTGCGCAGTTTTGACGCAAAACGTGCGTTTCGTGCACCAAAACGCCGCTTTTGCAGCGAAACGTGCGTTTCGTGCACCAAATCGCTGCTTTTGCACAGTTTTGCAGCGAAACGTGCGTTTCGTGCACCAAATCGCTGCTTTTGCACAGTTTTGACGCAAAACGTGCGTTTCGTGCGCCAAAACGCCGCTTTTGCAGCCAAACGTGCGTTTCACACACCGAATCGCTGCTTTTGCACAGTTTTGACGCAAAACGTGCGTTTCGTGCAGCAAAACGCGGCTTTTGCAGCGAAACGTGCGTTTCGAGCACCACATCGCTGCTTTTGCACAGTTTTGACGGAAAACGTGCGTTTCGTGCGCCAAAACGCCGCTTTTGCAGCGAAACGTGCGTTTCGTGCACCAAAACGCTGCTTTTGCACAGTTTTGACGCAAAACGTGCGTTTCGTGCACCAAAACGCTGCTTTTGCACAGTTTTGACGCAAAACGTGCGTTTCGTGCACCAAAACGCTGCTTTTGCACAGTTTTGACGCAAAACGTGCGTTTCGTGCACCAAATCGCTGCTTTTGCACAGTTTTGACGCAAAACGTGCGTTTCGTGCACCAAAACGCTGCTTTTGCACAGTTTTGACGCAAAACGTGCGTTTCGTGCACCAAAACGCTGCTTTTGCACAGTTTTGACGCAAAACGTGCGTTTCGTGCACCAAAACGCTGCTTTTGCACAGTTTTGACGCAAAACGTGCGTTTCGTGCACCAAAACGCTGCTTTTGCACAGTTTTGACGCAAAACGTGCGTTTCGTGCACCAAAACGCCGCTTTTGCAGCGAAACGTGCGTTTCGTGCACCAAATCGCTGCTTTTGCACAGTTTTGACGCAAAACGTGCGTTTCGTGCACCAAATCGCTGCTTTTGCGCAGTTTTGACGCAAAACGTGCGTTTCGTGCACCAAAACGCCGCTTTTGCAGCGAAACGTGCGTTTCGTGCACCAAATCGCTGCTTTTGCACAGTTTTGCAGCGAAACGTGCGTTTCGTGCACCAAATCGCTGCTTTTGCACAGTTTTGACGCAAAACGTGCGTTTCGTGCGCCAAAACGCCGCTTTTGCAGCCAAACGTGCGTTTCACACACCGAATCGCTGCTTTTGCACAGTTTTGACGCAAAACGTGCGTTTCGTGCAGCAAAACGCGGCTTTTGCAGCGAAACGTGCGTTTCGAGCACCACATCGCTGCTTTTGCACAGTTTTGACGGAAAACGTGCGTTTCGTGCGCCAAAACGCCGCTTTTGCAGCGAAACGTGCGTTTCGTGCACCAAATCGCTGCTTTTACACAGTTTTGACGCAAAACGTGCGTTTCGTGCACCAAAACGCCGCTTTTGCAGGGAAACGTGCGTTTCGTGCACCAAATCGCTGCTTTTGCACAGTTTTGGCGAGAAACGTGCGTTTCGTGCACCAAATCGCTGCTTTTGCACAGTTTTGACGCAAAACGTGCGTTTCGTGCACCAAAACGCCGCTTTTGCAGGGAAACGTGCGTTTCGTGCACCAAATCGCTGCTTTTGCACAGTTTTGGCGAGAAACGTGCGTTTCGTGCACCAAATCGCTGCTTTTGCACAGTTTTGACGCAAAACGTGCGTTTCGTGCGCCAAAACGCCGCTTTTGCAGCGAAACGTGCGTTTCATGCACCGAATCGCCGCTTTTGCTACGTTTTGGCGAGAAACGTGCGTTTCACGCACCGAATCGCTGCTTTTGCACAGTTTTGACGCAAAACATGCGTTTCGTGCACCAAAACGCCGCTTTTGCAGCGAAACGTGCGTTTCGTGCACCAAATCGCTGCTTTTGCACAGTTTTGGCGCAGAACGTGCGTTTCGTGCACCAAAACGCTGCTTTTGCACAGTTTTGACGCAAAACGTGCGTTTCGTGCACCAAAACGCCGCATTTGCAGCGAAACGTGCGTTTCGTGCACCGAATCGCCGCTTTTGCTACGTTTTGGCGAGAAACGTGCGTTTCGAGCACCATATCGCTGCTTTTGCACAGTTTTGACGCAAAATGTGCGTTTCGTGCACCAAAACGCCGCTTTTGCAGCGAAACGTGCGTTTCGTGCACCAAATCGCTGCTTTTACACAGTTTTGACGCAAAACGTGCGGTTCGTGCACCAAAACGCTGCTTTTGCGCAGTTTTGACGCAAAACGTGCGTTTCGTGCACCAAAACGCCGCTTTTGCAGCGAAACGTGCGTTTCGTGCACCAAATCGCTGCTTTTGCACAGTTTTGACGCAAAACGTGCGTTTCGTGCACCAAATCGCTGCTTTTGCACAGTTTTGACGCAAAACGTGCGTTTCGTGCGCCAAAACGCCGCTTTTGCAGCCAAACGTGCGTTTCACACACCGAATCGCTGCTTTTGCACAGTTTTGACGCAAAACGTGCGTTTCGTGCAGCAAAACGCGGCTTTTGCAGCGAAACGTGCGTTTCGAGCACCACATCGCTGCTTTTGCACAGTTTTGACGGAAAACGTGCGTTTCGTGCGCCAAAACGCCGCTTTTGCAGCGAAACGTGCGTTTCGTGCACCAAATCGCTGCTTTTACACAGTTTTGACGCAAAACGTGCGTTTCGTGCACCAAAACGCTGCTTTTGCACAGTTTTGACGCAAAACGTGCGTTTCGTGCAGCAAAACGCCGCTTTTGCAGCGAAACGTGCGTTTCGAGCACCACATCGCTGCTTTTGCACAGTTTTGACGCAAAACGTGCGTTTCGTGCGCCAAAACGCCGCTTTTGCAGCGAAACGTGCGTTTCACGCACCGAATCGCTGCTTTTGCACAGTTTTGACGCAAAACGTGCGTTTCGTGCAAGAAAACGCCGCTTTTGCAGGGAAACGTGCGTTTCGTGCACCAAATCGCTGCTTTTGCACAGTTTTGGCGAGAAACGTGCGTTTCGTGCACCAAATCGCTGCTTTTGCACAGTTTTGACGCAAAACGTGCGTTTCGTGCACCAAAACGCCGCTTTTGCAGGGAAACGTGCGTTTCGTGCACCAAATCGCTGCTTTTGCACAGTTTTGGCGAGAAACGTGCGTTTCGTGCACCAAATCGCTGCTTTTGCACAGTTTTGACGCAAAACGTGCGTTTCGTGCGCCAAAACGCCGCTTTTGCAGCGAAACGTGCGTTTCATGCACCGAATCGCCGCTTTTGCTACGTTTTGGCGAGAAACGTGCGTTTCACGCACCGAATCGCTGCTTTTGCACAGTTTTGACGCAAAACATGCGTTTCGTGCACCAAAACGCCGCTTTTGCAGCGAAACGTGCGTTTCGTGCACCAAATCGCTGCTTTTGCACAGTTTTGGCGCAGAACGTGCGTTTCGTGCACCAAAACGCTGCTTTTGCACAGTTTTGACGCAAAACGTGCGTTTCGTGCACCAAAACGCCGCATTTGCAGCGAAACGTGCGTTTCGTGCACCGAATCGCCGCTTTTGCTACGTTTTGGCGAGAAACGTGCGTTTCGAGCACCATATCGCTGCTTTTGCACAGTTTTGACGCAAAATGTGCGTTTCGTGCACCAAAACGCCGCTTTTGCAGCGAAACGTGCGTTTCGTGCACCAAATCGCTGCTTTTACACAGTTTTGACGCAAAACGTGCGGTTCGTGCACCAAAACGCTGCTTTTGCGCAGTTTTGACGCAAAACGTGCGTTTCGTGCACCAAAACGCCGCTTTTGCAGCGAAACGTGCGTTTCGTGCACCAAATCGCTGCTTTTGCACAGTTTTGCAGCGAAACGTGCGTTTCGTGCACCAAATCGCTGCTTTTGCACAGTTTTGACGCAAAACGTGCGTTTCGTGCGCCAAAACGCCGCTTTTGCAGCCAAACGTGCGTTTCACACACCGAATCGCTGCTTTTGCACAGTTTTGACGCAAAACGTGCGTTTCGTGCAGCAAAACGCGGCTTTTGCAGCGAAACGTGCGTTTCGAGCACCACATCGCTGCTTTTGCACAGTTTTGACGGAAAACGTGCGTTTCGTGCGCCAAAACGCCGCTTTTGCAGCGAAACGTGCGTTTCGTGCACCAAATCGCTGCTTTTACACAGTTTTGACGCAAAACGTGCGTTTCGTGCACCAAAACGCTGCTTTTGCACAGTTTTGACGCAAAACGTGCGTTTCGTGCAGCAAAACGCCGCTTTTGCAGCGAAACGTGCGTTTCGAGCACCACATCGCTGCTTTTGCACAGTTTTGACGCAAAACGTGCGTTTCGTGCGCCAAAACGCCGCTTTTGCAGCGAAACGTGCGTTTCACGCACCGAATCGCTGCTTTTGCACAGTTTTGACGCAAAACGTGCGTTTCGTGCACCAAAACGCCGCTTTTGCAGGGAAACGTGCGTTTCGTGCACCAAATCGCTGCTTTTGCACAGTTTTGGCGAGAAACGTGCGTTTCGTGCACCAAATCGCTGCTTTTGCACAGTTTTGACGCAAAACGTGCGTTTCGTGCACCAAAACGCCGCTTTTGCAGGGAAACGTGCGTTTCGTGCACCAAATCGCTGCTTTTGCACAGTTTTGGCGAGAAACGTGCGTTTCGTGCACCAAATCGCTGCTTTTGCACAGTTTTGACGTAAAACGTGCATTTCGTGCACCAAAACGCCGCTTTTGCAGGGAAACGTGCGTTTCGTGCACCAAATCGCTGCTTTTGCACAGTTTTGACGCAAAACGTGCGTTTCGTGCACCAAATCGCTGCTTTTGCGCAGTTTTGACGCAAAACGTGCGTTTCGTGCACCAAAACGCCGCTTTTGCAGCGAAACGTGCGTTTCGTGCACCAAATCGCTGCTTTTGCACAGTTTTGCAGCGAAACGTGCGTTTCGTGCACCAAATCGCTGCTTTTGCACAGTTTTGACGCAAAACGTGCGTTTCGTGCGCCAAAACGCCGCTTTTGCAGCCAAACGTGCGTTTCACACACCGAATCGCTGCTTTTGCACAGTTTTGACGCAAAACGTGCGTTTCGTGCAGCAAAACGCGGCTTTTGCAGCGAAACGTGCGTTTCGAGCACCACATCGCTGCTTTTGCACAGTTTTGACGGAAAACGTGCGTTTCGTGCGCCAAAACGCCGCTTTTGCAGCGAAACGTGCGTTTCGTGCACCAAATCGCTGCTTTTACACAGTTTTGACGCAAAACGTGCGTTTCGTGCACCAAAACGCTGCTTTTGCACAGTTTTGACGCAAAACGTGCGTTTCGTGCAGCAAAACGCCGCTTTTGCAGCGAAACGTGCGTTTCGAGCACCACATCGCTGCTTTTGCACAGTTTTGACGCAAAACGTGCGTTTCGTGCGCCAAAACGCCGCTTTTGCAGCGAAACGTGCGTTTCACGCACCGAATCGCTGCTTTTGCACAGTTTTGACGCAAAACGTGCGTTTCGTGCACCAAAACGCCGCTTTTGCAGGGAAACGTGCGTTTCGTGCACCAAATCGCTGCTTTTGCACAGTTTTGGCGAGAAACGTGCGTTTCGTGCACCAAATCGCTGCTTTTGCACAGTTTTGACGCAAAACGTGCGTTTCGTGCACCAAAACGCCGCTTTTGCAGGGAAACGTGCGTTTCGTGCACCAAATCGCTGCTTTTGCACAGTTTTGGCGAGAAACGTGCGTTTCGTGCACCAAATCGCTGCTTTTGCACAGTTTTGACGCAAAACGTGCGTTTCGTGCGCCAAAACGCCGCTTTTGCAGCGAAACGTGCGTTTCATGCACCGAATCGCCGCTTTTGCTACGTTTTGGCGAGAAACGTGCGTTTCACGCACCGAATCGCTGCTTTTGCACAGTTTTGACGCAAAACATGCGTTTCGTGCACCAAAACGCCGCTTTTGCAGCGAAACGTGCGTTTCGTGCACCAAATCGCTGCTTTTGCACAGTTTTGGCGCAGAACGTGCGTTTCGTGCACCAAAACGCTGCTTTTGCACAGTTTTGACGCAAAACGTGCGTTTCGTGCACCAAAACGCCGCATTTGCAGCGAAACGTGCGTTTCGTGCACCGAATCGCCGCTTTTGCTACGTTTTGGCGAGAAACGTGCGTTTCGAGCACCATATCGCTGCTTTTGCACAGTTTTGACGCAAAATGTGCGTTTCGTGCACCAAAACGCCGCTTTTGCAGCGAAACGTGCGTTTCGTGCACCAAATCGCTGCTTTTACACAGTTTTGACGCAAAACGTGCGGTTCGTGCACCAAAACGCTGCTTTTGCGCAGTTTTGACGTAAAACGTGCATTTCGTGCACCAAAACGCCGCTTTTGCAGGGAAACGTGCGTTTCGTGCACCAAATCGCTGCTTTTGCACAGTTTTGACGCAAAACGTGCGTTTCGTGCACCAAAACGCTGCTTTTGCACAGTTTTGACGCAAAACGTGCGTTTCGTGCAGCAAAACGCCGCTTTTGCAGCGAAACGTGCGTTTCGAGCACCACATCGCTGCTTTTGCACAGTTTTGACGCAAAACGTGCGTTTCGTGCGCCAAAACGCCGCTTTTGCAGCGAAACGTGCGTTTCACGCACCGAATCGCTGCTTTTGCACAGTTGTGACGCAAAACGTGCGTTTCGTGCACCAAAACGCCGCTTTTGCAGGGAAACGCGCGTTTCGTGCACCAAATCGCTGCTTTTGCACAGTTTTGGCGAGAAACGTGCGTTTCGTGCACCAAATCGCTGCTTTTGCACAGTTTTGACGCAAAACGTGCGTTTCGTGCACCAAAACGCCGCTTTTGCAGGGAAACGTGCGTTTCGTGCACCAAATCGCTGCTTTTGCACAGTTTTGGCGAGAAACGTGCGTTTCGTGCACCAAATCGCTGCTTTTGCACAGTTTTGACGCAAAACGTGCGTTTCGTGCGCCAAAACGCCGCTTTTGCAGCGAAACGTGCGTTTCATGCACCGAATCGCCGCTTTTGCTACGTTTTGGCGAGAAACGTGCGTTTCACGCACCGAATCGCTGCTTTTGCACAGTTTTGACGCAAAACATGCGTTTCGTGCACCAAAACGCCGCTTTTGCAGCGAAACGTGCGTTTCGTGCACCAAATCGCTGCTTTTGCACAGTTTTGGCGCAGAACGTGCGTTTCGTGCACCAAAACGCTGCTTTTGCACAGTTTTGACGCAAAACGTGCGTTTCGTGCACCAAAACGCCGCATTTGCAGCGAAACGTGCGTTTCGTGCACCGAATCGCCGCTTTTGCTACGTTTTGGCGAGAAACGTGCGTTTCGAGCACCATATCGCTGCTTTTGCACAGTTTTGACGCAAAATGTGCGTTTCGTGCACCAAAACGCCGCTTTTGCAGCGAAACGTGCGTTTCGTGCACCAAATCGCTGCTTTTACACAGTTTTGACGCAAAACGTGCGGTTCGTGCACCAAAACGCTGCTTTTGCGCAGTTTTGACGTAAAACGTGCATTTCGTGCACCAAAACGCCGCTTTTGCAGGGAAACGTGCGTTTCGTGCACCAAATCGCTGCTTTTGCACAGTTTTGACGCAAAACGTGCGTTTCGTGCACCAAAACGCTGCTTTTGCACAGTTTTGACGCAAAACGTGCGTTTCGTGCACCAAAACGCCGCATTTGCAGCGAAACGTGCGTTTCGTGCACCGAATCGCCGCTTTTGCTACGTTTTGGCGAGAAACGTGCGTTTCACGCACCGAATCGCTGCTTTTGCACAGTTTTGACGCAAAACATGCGTTTCGTGCACCAAAACGCCGCTTTTGCAGCGAAACGTGCGTTTCGTGCACCAAATCGCTGCTTTTGCACAGTTTTGGCGCAGAACGTGCGTTTCGTGCACCAAAACGCTGCTTTTGCACAGTTTTGACGCAAAACGTGCGTTTCGTGCACCAAAACGCCGCATTTGCAGCGAAACGTGCGTTTCGTGCGCCAAAACGCCGCTTTTGCAGCGAAACGTGCGTTTCATGCACCGAATCGCCGCTTTTGCTACGTTTTGGCGAGAAACGTGCGTTTCACGCACCGAATCGCTGCTTTTGCACAGTTTTGACGCAAAACATGCGTTTCGTGCACCAAAACGCCGCTTTTGCAGCGAAACGTGCGTTTCGTGCACCAAATCGCTGCTTTTGCACAGTTTTGGCGCAGAACGTGCGTTTCGTGCACCAAAACGCTGCTTTTGCACAGTTTTGACGCAAAACGTGCGTTTCGTGCACCAAAACGCCGCATTTGCAGCGAAACGTGCGTTTCGTGCACCGAATCGCCGCTTTTGCTACGTTTTGGCGAGAAACGTGCGTTTCGAGCACCATATCGCTGCTTTTGCACAGTTTTGACGCAAAATGTGCGTTTCGTGCACCAAAACGCCGCTTTTGCAGCGAAACGTGCGTTTCGTGCACCAAATCGCTGCTTTTACACAGTTTTGACGCAAAACGTGCGGTTCGTGCACCAAAACGCTGCTTTTGCGCAGTTTTGACGTAAAACGTGCATTTCGTGCACCAAAACGCCGCTTTTGCAGGGAAACGTGCGTTTCGTGCACCAAATCGCTGCTTTTGCACAGTTTTGACGCAAAACGTGCGTTTCGTGCACCAAATCGCTGCTTTTGCGCAGTTTTGACGCAAAACGTGCGTTTCGTGCACCAAAACGCCGCTTTTGCAGCGAAACGTGCGTTTCGTGCACCAAATCGCTGCTTTTGCACAGTTTTGCAGCGAAACGTGCGTTTCGTGCACCAAATCGCTGCTTTTGCACAGTTTTGACGCAAAACGTGCGTTTCGTGCGCCAAAACGCCGCTTTTGCAACGAAACGTGCGTTTCGTGCACCAAATCGCTGCTTTTGCACAGTTTTGACGCAAAACGTGCGTTTCGTGCACCAAAACGCTGCTTTTGCACAGTTTTGACGCAAAACGTGCGTTTCGTGCACCAAATCGCTGCTTTTGCACAGTTTTGACGGAAAACGTGCGTTTCGTGCGCCAAAACGCCGCTTTTGCAGCGAAACGTGCGTTTCGTGCACCAAATCGCTGCTTTTACACAGTTTTGACGCAAAACGTGCGATTCGTGCACCAAAACGCTGCTTTTGCGCAGTTTTGACGTAAAACGTGCATTTCGTGCACCAAAACGCCGCTTTTGCAGGGAAACGTGCGTTTCGTGCACCAAATCGCTGCTTTTGCACAGTTTTGACGCAAAACGTGCGTTTCGTGCACCAAATCGCTGCTTTTGCGCAGTTTTGACGCAAAACGTGCGTTTCGTGCACCAAAACGCCGCTTTTGCAGCGAAACGTGCGTTTCGTGCACCAAATCGCTGCTTTTGCACAGTTTTGCAGCGAAACGTGCGTTTCGTGCACCAAATCGCTGCTTTTGCACAGTTTTGACGCAAAACGTGCGTTTCGTGCGCCAAAACGCCGCTTTTGCAACGAAACGTGCGTTTCGTGCACCAAATCGCTGCTTTTGCACAGTTTTGACGCAAAACGTGCGTTTCGTGCACCAAAACGCTGCTTTTGCACAGTTTTGACGCAAAACGTGCGTTTCGTGCACCAAATCGCTGCTTTTGCACAGTTTTGACGGAAAACGTGCGTTTCGTGCGCCAAAACGCCGCTTTTGCAGCGAAACGTGCGTTTCGTGCACCAAATCGCTGCTTTTACACAGTTTTGACGCAAAACGTGCGATTCGTGCACCAAAACGCTGCTGTTGCACAGTTTTGACGCAAAACGTGCGTTTCGTGCTCCAAAACGCTGCTTTTGCACAGTTTTGACGCAAAACGTGCGTTTCGTGCACCAAATCGCTGCTTTTGCACAGTTTTGACGCAAAACGTGCGTTTCGTGCACCAAAACGCTGCTTTTGCACAGTTTTGACGCAAAACATGCGTTTCGTGCACCAAAACGCTGCTTTTGCACAGTTTTGACGCAAAACGTGCGTTTCGTGCACCAAAACGCCGCTTTTGCAGCGAAACGTGCGTTTCGTGCACCGAATCGCTGCTTTTGCACAGTTTTGACGCAAAACGTGCGTTTCGTGCACCAAAACGCCGCTTTTGCAGGGAAACGTGCGTTTCGTGCACCAAATCGCTGCTTTTGCACAGTTTTGACGCAAAACGTGCGTTTCGTGCACCGAATCGCTGCTTTTGCACAGTTTTGACGCAAAACGTGCGGTTCGTGCACCAAAACGCTGCTTTTGCACAGTTTTGACGTAAAACGTGCGTTTCGTGCACCAAATCGCTGCTTTTGCACAGTTTTGACGCAAAACGAGCGTTTCGTGCACCAAAACGCCGCTTTCGCAGCGAAACGTGCGTTTCGTGCACCAAATCGCTGCTTTTGCACAGTTTTGACGCAAAACGTGCGTTTCGTGCACCAAAACGCCGCTTTTGCAGCGAAACGTGCGTTTCACGCACCAAATCGCTGCTTTTGCACAGTTTTGACGCAAAACGTGCGTTTCGTGCACCAAAACGCTGCTTTTGCAACAGTTTTGACGCAAAACGTGCGTTTCGTGCACCAAATCGCTGCTTTTGCACAGTTTTGACGCAAAACGTGCGTTTCGTGCACCAAAACGCCGCTTTTGCAGCGAAACGTGCGTTTCGTGCACCAAATCGCTGCTTTTGCAACAGTTTTGACGCAAAACGTGCGTTTCGTGCGCCAAAACGCCGCTTTTGCAGCGAAACGTGCGTTTCACGCACCGAATCGCTGCTTTTGTACAGTTTTGACGCAAAACGTGCGTTTCGTGCACCAAAACGCCGCTTTTGCAACGAAACGTGCGTTTCGCGCACCGAATCGCTGCTTTTGCTCCGTTTTGATGCTAAACGGGCGTTTCGTGCTCCAAATCGCCGCTTTTGCAGTGAAACGTGCGTTTCGCACACCGAATCGCTGATTCTGCTCCGTTTTGAAGCTAAACGTGCGTGTGGAGCATCCAAAACGCCGCTTTTGCAACGAAACGTGCGTTTCGTGCACCAAAATGCAGCTTTTGCAACGAAACGTGCGTTTCGCGCATCGAATTGCTGCTTCTGCTCCGTTTTGACGCTAAACGTGCGTTTCGTGCTCCAAAACGCCGCTTTTGCAACGAAACGTGCGTTTCGCGCACCGAATCACTGCTTTTGCTGCGTTTTGACGCTAAAGGTGTGTTTTGTGCACCAAATCGCCGCTTTTGCAGCGAAACGTGCGTTCCGCGCACCGAATCGCTGCTTTTGCTCCGTTTTGGCAAGAAACGTGCGTTTCGTGCACCAGAACGCCGCTTTTGCAACGAAACGTGCGTTTCGCGCACCGAATCACTGCTTTTGCTGCGTTTTGACGCTAAACGTGTGTTTTGTCACCAAATCGCCGCTATTGCAGCGAAACGTGCGTTCCGCGTACCGAATCGCTGCTTTTGCTCTGTTTTGACGCTAAATTTGCGTTTCGTGCACCAAATCGCCGCTTTCGCAACGAAACGTGCGTATCGCGCAGCGAATCGCCTCTTTTGCTCCGTTGTTGCAAGAAACGTGCGTTTCGTGCACCAAATCGCCGCTTTTGCAACGAAAGGTGCGTTTCGCGAAGCGAATCGTCGCTTTTGCAACGAAACGTGCGTTCCGCGCACCGAATCGTTGCTTTTGCCCTGTTTTGACGCTAAACGTGCGTTTAGTGCACCAAATCGCCGCTTTCGCAACGAAACGTGCGTATCGCGCAGCGAATCGCCCCTTTTGCTCCGTTTTGGCAAGAAACATGCGTTTCGTGCACCAAAACGCCGCTTTTGCAACGAAACGTGCGTTCCGCGCACCGAGTCACTGTTTTTTCTGCGTTTCGACGCTAAAGGTGCGTTTCGTGCACCAAATCGCCGCTTTTGCAGCGAAACGTGCGTTTCGTGCACCAAATCGGCGCTCTTGCAACAAAACGTGCGTTTCGCGCACCGAATTGCTGCTTTTGCTCGGTTTTGACGCCAAACGAGCGATTCGTGCACCAAATCGCCGCTTTTGGTACGATACGTGCGTTTCGCGCACCGAACCGATGCTTTTGCAACGAAACATGGCAAGAAGCGTGCGTTTCGTGCACCAAATCGCCGCTTTTGCAACGAAACGTGCGTTTTGCGCACCGAATCGCTGCTTTTGCTCCGTTTTGGCAAGAAACGTGCGTTTCGTGCTCCAAATCGCTGCTTTTGCAACGAAACGTGCGTTTCGTGCACCAAAACGCCGCTTTTGCAACGAAACTTTCGTTTCGCGCAACGAATCGCTGCTTCTGCTCCGTTTTGACCCTAAATGTGCGTTTCGTGCACCCAATGGCCGTTTTTGGCACGATACGTGCGTTTCGCGCACCGAGCCGCTGCTTATGCAACGAAATGTGCGTTTCGCGCACCGAATCGCCGCTTTTGCAACGAAACGTGCGTTCCGTGCGTTCCGTGCACCGAATCGCTGCTTCTGCTCCGTTTTGACGCTAAACCTGCGTTTCGTGCACCAAATCGCCGCTTTTGCAGCGAAACGTGCGTTCCGCGTACCGAATCGCTGCTTTTGCTCCGTTTTGATGCTAAACGGGCGTTTCTTGCTCCAAATCACCGCTTTTGCAGTGAAACGTGCGTTTCGTGCACCGAATCGCCGCTTTTGCTCCGTTTTGGCAAGAAACGTGCGTTTAATGCTCCAAATCGCCGCTTTTGCAGCGAAACGTGCGTTTCGCGCACAGAATCGCCGCTTTTGCTCCGTATTAGCACCAAACGTGCGTTTCGCGCACCGAAACGCCGCTTTTGCTCCGTATTAGCACCAAACGTCGGTTTCGTGCACCAAAACGCCGCTTTTGCAACGAAACGTTCGTTTCGCGCACCGAATCGCTGCTTTTGCTCCGTTTTGATGCTAAACGGGCGTTTCTTGCTCCAAATCACCGCTTTTGCAGTGAAACGTGCGTTTCGCGCACCGAATCGCTGCTTTTGCTCCGTTTTGATGCTAAACGGGCGTTTCTTGCTCCAGATCACCGCTTTTGCAACGAAACGTACGTTCCGCGCACCGAATCGCTGCTTTTGCTCTGTTTTGACGCTAAACGTGCGTTTCGTGCACCAAATGGCCGCTTTCGCAACGAAACGTGCGTTTCGCGCACCGAATCGCTGCTTCTGCTCCGTTTTGACGCTAAACGTGCGTTTCGCGCACCGAATCGCTGCTTTTGCTGCGCTTCGACGCTAAAGGTGTGTTGTGTGCACGAAATCGCCGCTTTTGCAGCGAAACGTGCGCTTCGTGCACCAAAATGCCGCTTTTGCAACGAAACGTGCGTTTCGCGCACCGAATCGCTGCTTTTGCTCCGTTTTGATGCTAAACGGGCGTTTCGTGCTCCAAATCGCCGCTTTTGCAGTGAAACGTGCGTTGCGCACCGAATCGCCGATTCTGCTCCGTTTTGAAGCTAAAAATGCGTGTGGAGCATCCAAAACGCCGCTTTTGCAACCAAACGTGCGTTTCGCGCACCGAATCGCTGGTTTTGCTGCGTTTCGACGCTAAAGGTGTGTTTTGTGCACCAAATCGCCGCTTCTGCAGCGAAACGTGCGCTTCGTGCACCAAAATGCCGCTTTTGCAACGAAACGTGCGTTTCGTGCACCAAAATGCCTCTTTTGCAACGAAACGTGCGTTTCGCGCACCGAATCGCTGCTTTTACTCCGTTTTGGCAAGAAACATGCGTTTCGTGCACCATATCGCCGCTTTTGCAACGAAACGTGCGTTTCGCGCACCGAATCACTGCTTTTGCTGCGTTTCGACGCTAAAGGTGTGTTTTGTGCACCAAATCGCCGCTTTTGCAGCGAAACGTGCGCTTCGTGCACCAAAATGCCGCTTTTGCAACGAAACGTGCGTTTCGTGCACCAAAATGCCTCTTTTGCAACGAAACGTGCGTTTCGCGCACCGAATCGCTGCTTTTGCTCCGTTTCTACAAGAAGCGTGCGTTTCGTGCACCAAATCGCCGCTTTTGCAACGAAACGTGCGTTTCGTGCACCAAAATGCAGCTTTTGCAACGAAACGTGCGTTTCGCGCACCGAATCGCTGCTTTTACTCCGTTTTGGCAAGAAACATGCGTTTCGTGCACCATATCACCGCTTTTGCAACGAAACGTGCGTTTCGTGCACCAAAATGCAGCTTTTGCAACGAAACGTGCGTTTCGCGCAGCAAATCGCCTCTTTTGCTCCGTTGTGGCAAGAAACGTGCGTTTCGTGCACCAAATCGCCGCTTTTGCAACGAAACGTGCGTTTCGTGCACCATATCGCCGCCTTTGCAGCGAAACGTGCGTTTTGCGCACCGAATCGCTGCCCTTACTCCGTTTTGGCAAGAAACGTGCGTTTCGCGCACCAAATCGCCGCTTTTGCAACGAAACGTGCGTTTCGCGCAACGAATCACCGCTTTTGCTGCGTTTTGACGCTCAAGGTGTGTTTCGTGCACCAAAATGCCGCTTTTGCAACGAAACGTGCGTTTCGCGCACCGAATCGCTGCTTTTGCTCCGTTTTGATGCTAAACGGGCGTTTCGTGCTCCAAATCGCCGCTTTTGCAGTGAAACGTGCGTTTCGCACACCGAATCGCTGATTCTGCTCCGTTTTGAAGCTAAACGTGCGTGTGGAGCATCCAAAACGCCGCTTTTGCAACGAAACGTGCGTTTCGTGCACCAAAATGCAGCTTTTGCAACGAAACGTGCGTTTCGCGCATCGAATTGCTGCTTCTGCTCCGTTTTGACGCTAAACGTGCGTTTCGTGCTCCAAAACACCGCTTTTGCAACGAAACGTGCGTTTCGCGCACCGAATCACTGCTTTTGCTGCGTTTTGACGCTAAAGGTGTGTTTTGTGCACCAAATCGCCGCTTTTGCAGCGAAACGTGCGTTCCGCGCACCGAATCGCTGCTTTTGCTCCGTTTTGGCAAGAAACATGCGTTTCGTGCACCATATCGCCGCTTTTGCAACGAAACGTGCGTTTCGCACACCGAATCACTGCTTTTGCTGCGTTTTGACGCTAAACGTGTGTTTTGTCACCAAATCGCCGCTTTTGCAGCGAAACGTGCGCTTCGCGCACCGAATCGCCGCTTTTGCTCCGTTTTGGCAAGAAACGTGCGTTTAATGCTCCAAATCGCCGCTTTTGCAGCGAAACGTGCGTTCCGCGTACCGAATCGCTGCTTTTGCTCTGTTTTGACGCTAAATTTGCGTTTCGTGCACCAAATCGCCGCTTTCGCAACGAAACGTGCGTATCGCGCAGCGAATCGCCTCTTTTGCTCCGTTGTTGCAAGAAACGTGCGTTTCGTGCACCAAATCGCCGCTTTTGCAACGAAAGGTGCGTTTCGCGAAGCGAATCGTCGCTTTTGCAACGAAACGTGCGTTCCGCGCACCGAGTCACTGTTTTTTCTGCGTTTCGACGCTAAAGGTGCGTTTCGTGCACCAAATCGCCGCTTTTGCAGCGAAACGTGCGTTTCGTGCACCAAATCGGCGCTCTTGCAACAAAACGTGCGTTTCGCGCACCGAATTGCTGCTTTTGCTCGGTTTTGACGCCAAACGAGCGATTCGTGCACCAAATCGCCGCTTTTGGTACGATACGTGCGTTTCGCGCACCGAACCGATGCTTTTGCAACGAAACATGGCAAGAAGCGTGCGTTTCGTGCACCAAATCGCCGCTTTTGCAACGAAACGTGCGTTTTGCGCACCGAATCGCTGCTTTTGCTCCGTTTTGGCAAGAAACGTGCGTTTCGTGCTCCAAATCGCTGCTTTTGCAACGAAACGTGCGTTTCGTGCACCAAAACGCCGCTTTTGCAACGAAACTTTCGTTTCGCGCAACGAATCGCTGCTTCTGCTCCGTTTTGACCCTAAATGTGCGTTTCGTGCACCCAATGGCCGTTTTTGGCACGATACGTGCGTTTCGCGCACCGAGCCGCTGCTTTTGCAACGAAATGTGCGTTTCGCGCACCGAATCGCCGCTTTTGCAACGAAACGTGCGTTCCGTGCGTTCCGTGCACCGAATCGCTGCTTCTGCTCCGTTTTGACGCTAAACCTGCGTTTCGTGCACCAAATCGCCGCTTTTGCAGCGAAACGTGCGTTCCGCGTACCGAATCGCTGCTTTTGCTCCGTTTTGATGCTAAACGGGCGTTTCTTGCTCCAAATCACCGCTTTTGCAGTGAAACGTGCGTTTCGTGCACCGAATCGCCGCTTTTGCTCCGTTTTGGCAAGAAACGTGCGTTTAATGCTCCAAATCGCCGCTTTTGCAGCGAAACGTGCGTTTCGCGCACAGAATCGCCGCTTTTGCTCCGTATTAGCACCAAACGTGCGTTTCGCGCACCGAAACGCCGCTTTTGCTCCGTATTAGCACCAAACGTCGGTTTCGTGCACCAAAACGCCGCTTTTGCAACGAAACGTTCGTTTCGCGCACCGAATCGCTGCTTTTGCTCCGTTTTGATGCTAAACGGGCGTTTCTTGCTCCAAATCACCGCTTTTGCAGTGAAACGTGCGTTTCGCGCACCGAATCGCTGCTTTTGCTCCGTTTTGATGCTAAACGGGCGTTTCTTGCTCCAGATCACCGCTTTTGCAACGAAACGTACGTTCCGCGCACCGAATCGCTGCTTTTGCTCTGTTTTGACGCTAAACGTGCGTTTCGTGCACCAAATGGCCGCTTTCGCAACGAAACGTGCGTTTCGCGCACCGAATCGCTGCTTCTGCTCCGTTTTGACGCTAAACGTGCGTTTCGCGCACCGAATCGCTGCTTTTGCTGCGCTTCGACGCTAAAGGTGTGTTGTGTGCACGAAATCGCCGCTTTTGCAGCGAAACGTGCGCTTCGTGCACCAAAATGCCGCTTTTGCAACGAAACGTGCGTTTCGCGCACCGAATCGCTGCTTTTGCTCCGTTTTGATGCTAAACGGGCGTTTCGTGCTCCAAATCGCCGCTTTTGCAGTGAAACGTGCGTTGCGCACCGAATCGCCGATTCTGCTCCGTTTTGAAGCTAAACATGCGTGTGGAGCATCCAAAACGCCGCTTTTGCAACCAAACGTGCGTTTCGCGCACCGAATCGCTGGTTTTGCTGCGTTTCGACGCTAAAGGTGTGTTTTGTGCACCAAATCGCCGCTTCTGCAGCGAAACGTGCGCTTCGTGCACCAAAATGCCGCTTTTGCAACGAAACGTGCGTTTCGTGCACCAAAATGCCTCTTTTGCAACGAAACGTGCGTTTCGCGCACCGAATCGCTGCTTTTACTCCGTTTTGGCAAGAAACATGCGTTTCGTGCACCATATCGCCGCTTTTGCAACGAAACGTGCGTTTCGCGCACCGAATCACTGCTTTTGCTGCGTTTCGACGCTAAAGGTGTGTTTTGTGCACCAAATCGCCGCTTTTGCAGCGAAACGTGCGCTTCGTGCACCAAAATGCCGCTTTTGCAACGAAACGTGCGTTTCGTGCACCAAAATGCCTCTTTTGCAACGAAACGTGCGTTTCGCGCACCGAATCGCTGCTTTTGCTCCGTTTCTACAAGAAGCGTGCGTTTCGTGCACCAAATCGCCGCTTTTGCAACGAAACGTGCGTTTCGTGCACCAAAATGCAGCTTTTGCAACGAAACGTGCGTTTCGCGCACCGAATCGCTGCTTTTACTCCGTTTTGGCAAGAAACATGCGTTTCGTGCACCATATCACCGCTTTTGCAACGAAACGTGCGTTTCGTGCACCAAAATGCAGCTTTTGCAACGAAACGTGCGTTTCGCGCAGCAAATCGCCTCTTTTGCTCCGTTGTGGCAAGAAACGTGCGTTTCGTGCACCAAATCGCCGCTTTTGCAACGAAACGTGCGTTTCGTGCACCATATCGCCGCCTTTGCAGCGAAACGTGCGTTTTGCGCACCGAATCGCTGCCCTTACTCCGTTTTGGCAAGAAACGTGCGTTTCGCGCACCAAATCGCCGCTTTTGCAACGAAACGTGCGTTTCGCGCAACGAATCACCGCTTTTGCTGCGTTTTGACGCTCAAGGTGTGTTTCGTGCACCAAAATGCCGCTTTTGCAACGAAACGTGCGTTTCGCGCACCGAATCGCTGCTTTTGCTCCGTTTTGATGCTAAACGGGCGTTTCGTGCTCCAAATCGCCGCTTTTGCAGTGAAACGTGCGTTTCGCACACCGAATCGCTGATTCTGCTCCGTTTTGAAGCTAAACGTGCGTGTGGAGCATCCAAAACGCCGCTTTTGCAACGAAACGTGCGTTTCGTGCACCAAAATGCAGCTTTTGCAACGAAACGTGCGTTTCGCGCATCGAATTGCTGCTTCTGCTCCGTTTTGACGCTAAACGTGCGTTTCGTGCTCCAAAACGCCGCTTTTGCAACGAAACGTGCGTTTCGCGCACCGAATCACTGCTTTTGCTGCGTTTTGACGCTAAAGGTGTGTTTTGTGCACCAAATCGCCGCTTTTGCAGCGAAACGTGCGTTCCGCGCACCGAATCGCTGCTTTTGCTCCGTTTTGGCAAGAAACATGCGTTTCGTGCACCATATCGCCGCTTTTGCAACGAAACGTGCGTTTCGCACACCGAATCACTGCTTTTGCTGCGTTTTGACGCTAAACGTGTGTTTTGTCACCAAATCGCCGCTTTTGCAGCGAAACGTGCGCTTCGCGCACCGAATCGCCGCTTTTGCTCCGTTTTGGCAAGAAACGTGCGTTTAATGCTCCAAATCGCCGCTTTTGCAGCGAAACGTGCGTTCCGCGTACCGAATCGCTGCTTTTGCTCTGTTTTGACGCTAAATTTGCGTTTCGTGCACCAAATCGCCGCTTTCGCAACGAAACGTGCGTATCGCGCAGCGAATCGCCTCTTTTGCTCCGTTGTTGCAAGAAACGTGCGTTTCGTGCACCAAATCGCCGCTTTTGCAACGAAAGGTGCGTTTCGCGAAGCGAATCGTCGCTTTTGCAACGAAACGTGCGTTCCGCGCACCGAATCGTTGCTTTTGCCCTGTTTTGACGCTAAACGTGCGTTTCGTGCACCAAATCGCCGCTTTCGCAACGAAACGTGCGTATCGCGCAGCGAATCGCCCCTTTTGCTCCGTTTTGGCAAGAAACATGCGTTTCGTGCACCAAAACGCCGCTTTTGCAACGAAACGTGCGTTCCGCGCACCGAGTCACTGTTTTTTCTGCGTTTCGACGCTAAAGGTGCGTTTCGTGCACCAAATCGCCGCTTTTGCAGCGAAACGTGCGTTTCGTGCACCAAATCGCCGCTCTTGCAACGAAACGTGCGTTTCGCGCACCGAATTGCTGCTTTTGCTCCGTTTTAACGCCAAACGAGCGATTCGAGCACCAAATCGACGCTTTTGATACGATACGTGCGTTTCGCGCACCGAACCGATGCTTTCGCAACGAAACATGCGTTTTGCGCACCGAATCGCTGCTTTTGCTCCGTTTTGGCAAGAAACGTGCGTTTCGTGCTCCAAATCGCTGCTTTTGCAACGAAACGTGCGTTTCGTGCACCAAAACGCCGCTTTTGCAACAAATCGTGCGTTTCGCGCACCGAATCGCTGCTTTTGCTCCGTTTTGATGCTAAACGGGCGTTTCTTGCTCCAAATCACCGCTTTTGCAGTGAAACGTGCGTTTCGCGCACCGAATTGCCGCTTTTGCTCCGTTTTGGCAAGAAACGTGCGTTTAATGCTCCAAATCGCCGCTTTTGCAGCGAAACGTGCGTTTCGCGCACAGAATTGCCGCTTTTGCTCCGTATTAGCACCAAACGTGCGTTTCGCGCACCGAATCGCCGCTTTTGCTCCGTATTAGCACCAAACGTCGGTTTCGTGCACCAAAACGCCGCTTTTGCAACGAAACGAGCGTTTCGCGCACCGAATCGCTGCTTTTGCTCCGTTTTGATGCTAAACGGGCGTTTCTTGCTCCAAATCACCGCTTTTGCAGTGAAACGTGCGTTTCGCGCACCGAATCGCTGCTTTTGCTCCGTTTTGATGCTAAACGGGCGTTTCTTGCTCCAAATCACCGCTTTTGCAACGAAACGTACGTTCCGCGCACCGAATCGCTGCTTTTGCTCTGTTTTGACGCTAAACGTGCGTTTCGTGCACCAAATGGCCGCTTTCGCAACGAAACGTGCGTTTCGCGCACCGAATCGCTGCTTCTGCTCCGTTTTGACGCTAAACGTGCGTTTCGCGCACCGAATCGCTGCTTTTGCTGCGTTTCGACGCTAAAGGTGTGTTGTGTGCACGAAATCGCCGCTTTTGCAGCGAAACGTGCGCTTCGTGCACCGAATCGCTGCTTTTGCTCCGTTTTGATGCTAAACGGGCGTTTCGTGCTCCAAATCGCCGCTTTTGCAGTGAAACGTGCGTTGCGCACCGAATCGCTGATTCTGCTCCGTTTTGAAGCTAAACATGCGTGTGGAGCATCCAAAACGCCGCTTTTGCAACGAAACGTGCGTTTCGCGCACCGAATCGCTGCTTTTGCTCCGTTTTGATGCTAAACGGGCGTTTCTTGCTCCAAATCACCGCTTTTGCAACGAAACGTACGTTCCGCGCACCGAATCGCTGCTTTTGCTCTGTTTTGACGCTAAACGTGCGTTTCGTGCACCAAATGGCCGCTTTCGCAACGAAACGTGCGTTTCGCGCACCGAATCGCTGCTTCTGCTCCGTTTTGACGCTAAACGTGCGTTTCGCGCACCGAATCGCTGCTTTTGCTGCGTTTCGACGCTAAAGGTGTGTTGTGTGCACGAAATCGCCGCTTTTGCAGCGAAACGTGCGTTTCGTGCACCGAATCGCTGCTTTTGCTCCGTTTTTACAAGAAGCGTGCGTTTCGTGCACCAAATCGCCGCTTTTGCAACGAAACGTGCGTTTTGCGCACCGAATCGCTGCTTTTACTCCGCTTTGGCAAGAAACGTGCGTTTCGTGCACCAAATCGCCGCTTTTGCAACGAAACGTGCGTTTTGCGCACCGAACCGCTGCTTTTGCTCCGTCTTGGCAAGAAACATGCGTTTCGTGCACCATATCACCGCTTTTGCAGCGAAACGTGCGTTCTGTGCACCAAATCGCCGCTTTTGCATCGAAACGTGCGTATCGCGCAGCGAATCGCCCCTTTTGCTCCGTTTTGGCAAGAAACATGCGTTTCGTGCACCAAAACGCCGCTTTTGCAACGAAACGTGCGTTTCGCGCACCGAATCGCTGCCTTTGCTCCGTTTTGACGCCAAACGAGCGATTCGTGCACCAAATCGCCGCTTTTGGTACGATACGTGCGTTTCGCGGGCCGAACCGATGCTTTCGCAACGAAACGTGCGTTTCGCGCACCGAATCGCCGCTTTTGCTCCGTTTTTACAAGAAGCGTGCGTTTCGTGCACCAAATCGCCGCTTTTGCAACGAAACGTGCGTTTTGCGCACCGAATCGCTGCTCTTACTCCGTTTTGGCAAGAAACGTGCGTTTCGCGCACCAAATCGCCGCTTTTGCAACGAAACGTGCGTTTCGTGCACCAAAATGCAGCTTTTGCAAAGAAACGTGCGTTTCGCGCAGCGAATCGCAGCTTCTGCTCCGTTTTGACGCTAAACGTGCGTTTCGTGCACCAAATCGCCGCTTTTGCAACGAAACATGCATTTCGCGCACCGAATCGTTGCTTTTACTCCGTTTTGACGCTAAGCGTGCGTTTGGAGCACCAAAACGCCGCTTTTGAATCGAAACGTGCGTTCCGTGCACCGAGTCACTGCTTTTGCTGCGTTTCGACGCTAAAGGTATGTTTCGTGCACCAAATCGCCGCTTTTGCAGCGAAACGTGCGTTTCGTGCTCCAAATCGCCGCCTTTGCAACGAAACGTGCGTTTCGCGGGCCGAACCGATGCTTTCGCAACGAAACGTGCGTTTCGCGCACCGAATCGCCGCTTTTGCTCCGTTTTTACAAGAAGCGTGCGTTTCGTGCACCAAATCGCCGCTTTTGCAACGAAACGTGCGTTTTGCGCACCGAATCGCTGCTTTTACTCCGCTTTGGCAAGAAAAGTGCGTTTCGTGCACCAAATCGCCGCTTTTGGTACGATACGTCCGTTTGGCGCACCGAATCGATGCTTTTGCAACGAAACGTGCGTTTCGCGCAACGAATCGCCGCTTTTGCTCCGTTTTGGCAAGAAGCGTGCATTTCGTGAACCAAATCGCCGCTTTTGCAGCGTAACGTGCGTTTCGCGAAGCGAATCGCCGCTTTTGCAACGAAACGTGCGTTTCGCGCAACGAATCACCGCTTTTGCTGCGTTTTGACGCTCAAGGTTTGTTTCGTGCACCAAATCGCCGCTTTTGCAACGAAACATGCATTTCGCGCACCGAATCGTTGCTTTTACTCCGTTTTGACGCTAAGCGTGCGTTTGGAGCACCAAAACGCCGCTTTTGAATCGAAACGTGCGTTCCGTGCACCAAATCGCCGCTTTTGCAACGAAACGTGCGTTCTGTGCACCAAATCGCCGCTTTTGCATCGAAACGTGCGTATCGCGCAGCGAATCGCCCCTTTTGCTCCGTTTTGGCAAGAAACATGCGTTTCGTGCACCAAAACGCCGCTTTTGCAACGAAACGTGCGTTCCGCGCACCGAATCGCCGCTTTTGCTCCGTTTTTACAAGAAGCGTGCGTTTCGTGCACCAAATCGCCGCTTTTGGTACGATACGTCCGTTTGGCGCACCGAATCGATGCTTTTGCAACGAAACGTGCGTTTCGCGCAACGAATCGCCGCTTTTGCTCCGTTTTGACAAGAAGCGTGCATTTCGTGAACCAAATCGCCGCTTTTGCAGCGTAACGTGCGTTTCGCGAAGCGAATCGCCGCTTTTGCAACGAAACGTGCGTTTCGCGCAACGAATCACCGCTTTTGCTGCGTCTTGACGCTCAAGGTGTGTTTCGTGCACCAAATCGCCGCTTTTGCAACGAAACATGCATTTCGCGCACCGAATCGTTGCTTTTACTCCGTTTTGACGCTAAGCGTGCGTTTGGAGCACCAAAACGCCGCTTTTGAATCGAAACGTGCGTTTCGTGCACCAAATCGCCGCCGTTGCAGCGAAACGTGCGTTTCGCGCACCGAATCGCTGCTTTTACTCCACTTTGACGCCAAACGAGCGTTTTGTGCACCAAATCGCCGCTTTTGGTACGATACGTCCGTTTGGCGCACCGAATCGATGCTTTTGCTCCGTTTTGGCAAGAAACATGCGTTTCGTGCACCATATCACCGCTTTTGCAGCGAAACGTGCGTTCTGTGCACCAAATCGCCGCTTTTGCATCGAAACGTGCGTATCGCGCAGCGAATCGCCCCTTTTGCTCCGTTTTGGCAAGAAACATGCGTTTCGTGCACCAAAACGCCGCTTTTGCAACGAAACGTGCGTTCCGCGCACCGAGTCACTGCTTTTGCTGCGTTTCGACGCTAAAGGTATGTTTCGTGCACCAAATCGCCGCTTTTGCAGCGAAACGTGCGTTTCGTGCACCAAATCGCCGCCTTTGCAACGAAACGTGCGTTTCGCGCACCGAATCGCTGCCTTTGCTCCGTTTTGACGCCAAACGAGCGATTCGTGACCCAAATCGCCGCTTTTGGTACGATACGTGCGTTTCGCGGGCCGAACCGATGCTTTCGCAACGAAACGTGCGTTTCGCGCACCGAATCGCCGCTTTTGCTCCGTTTTTACAAGAAGCGTGCGTTTCGTGCACCAAATCGCCGCTTTTGCAACGAAACGTGCGTTTCGTGCACCAAATCGCCGCCGTTGCAGCGAAACGTGCGTTTCGCGCACCGAATCGCTGCTTTTACTCCACTTTGACGCCAAACGAGCGTTTTGTGCACCAAATCGCCGCTTTTGGTACGATACGTCCGTTTGGCGCACCGAATCGATGCTTTTGCTCCGTTTTGGCAAGAAACATGCGTTTCGTGCACCATATCACCGCTTTTGCAGCGAAACGTGCGTTCTGTGCACCAAATCGCCGCTTTTGCATCGAAACGTGCGTATCGCGCAGCGAATTGCCCCTTTTGCTCCGTTTTGGCAAGAAACATGCGTTTCGTGCACCAAAACGCCGCTTTTGCAACGAAACGTGCGTTCCGCGCACCGAGTCACTGCTTTTGCTGCGTTTCGACGCTAAAGGTATGTTTCGTGCACCAAATCGCCGCTTTTGCAGCGAAACGTGCGTTTCGTGCACCAAATCGCCGCCTTTGCAACGAAACGTGCGTTTCGCGCACCGAATCGCTGCCTTTGCTCCGTTTTGACGCCAAACGAGCGATTCGTGACCCAAATCGCCGCTTTTGGTACGATACGTGCGTTTCGCGGGCCGAACCGATGCTTTCGCAACGAAACGTGCGTTTCGCGCACCGAATCGCCGCTTTTGCTCCGTTTTTACAAGAAGCGTGCGTTTCGTGCACCAAATCGCCGCTTTTGCAACGAAACGTGCGTTTTGCGCACCGAATCGCTGCTTTTACTCCGCTTTGGCAAGAAACGTGCGTTTCGTGCACCAAATCGCCGCTTTTGCAACGAAACGTGCGTTTTGCGCACCGAATCGCTGCTTTTGCTCCGTCTTGGCAAGAAACATGCGTTTCGTGCACCATATCACCGCTTTTGCAGCGAAACGTGCGTTCTGTGCACCAAATCGCCGCTTTTGCATCGAAACGTGCGTATCGCGCAGCGAATCGCCCCTTTTGCTCCGTTTTGGCAAGAAAAATGCGTTTCGTGCACCAAAACGCCGCTTTTGCAACGAAACGTGCGTTTCGCGCACCGAATCGCTGCCTTTGCTCCGTTTTGACGCCAAACGAGCGATTCGTGCACCAAATCGCCGCTTTTGGTACGATACGTGCGTTTCGCGGGCCGAACCGATGCTTTCGCAACGAAACGTGCGTTTCGCGCACCGAATCGCCGCTTTTGCTCCGTTTTTACAAGAAGCGTGCGTTTCGTGCACCAAATCGCCGCTTTTGCAACGAAACGTGCGTTTTGCGCACCGAATCGCTGCTCTTACAACGTTTTGGCAAGAAACGTGCGTTTCGCGCACCAAATCGCCGCTTTTGCAACGAAACGTGCGTTTCGTGCACCAAAATGCAGCTTTTGCAACCAAACGTGCGTTTCGCGCACCGAATCGCTGCTTTTGCACCGTTTTGACGCTAAACGTGCGTTTCGTGCACCAAATGCCGCTTTTGGTACGATACGTCCGTTTGGCGCACCGAATCGATGCTTTTGCAACGAAACGTGCGTTTCGCGCAACGAATCGCCGCTTTTGCTCCGTTTTGGAAAGAAGCGTGCATTTCGTGAACCAAATCGCCGCTTTTGCAGCGTAACGTGCGTTTCGCGAAGCGATTCGCCGCTTTTGCAACGAAACGTGCGTTCCGCGCACCGAATCACTGCTTTTGCTGCGTTTTGACGCTCAAGGGGTGTTTCATGCACCAAATCGTCGATTTTGCAACGAAACGTGCGTTTCGCGCACCGAATCGCTGTTTCTGCATCGTTTTGACGCTAAACGTCCGGTTCGTGCACCAAAACGCCGCTTTTGCAACGAAACGTGCGTTCCGCGCACCGAATCGCTGCTTTTGCTTCGTTTTGACGCTAAACGTGCGTTTCGTGCACCAAATCGCCGCTTTCGCAACGAAACGTGCGTATCGCGCAGCGAATCGCCTCTTTTGCTCCGTTGTGGCAAGAAACGTGCGTTTCGTGCACCAAATCGCCGCTTTTGCAACGAAACGTGCGTTTCGCGCACCGAATCGCTGCTTTTGCTCCGTTTTGACGCCAAACGTGCGTTTCGTGCACCAATTCGCCGTTTTTGGCACGATACGTGCGTTTCGCGCACCGAACCGCTGCTTTTGCAACGAAACGTGCGTTTCGCGCACCGAATCGCTGTTTCTGCTCCGTTTTGACGCTAAACGTGCGTTTCGTGCTCCAAATCGCCGCCTTTGCAACAACAAGTGCGTTCCGCGCACCGAATCGCTGCTTCTGCTCCGTTTTGACGCTAAACGTGCGTTTCGTGCACCAAAATGCAGCTTTTGCAACGAAACGTGCGTTTCGCGCATCGAATCGCTGCTTCTGCTCAGTTTTGACGCTAAACGTGCGTTTCGTTCACCAAAACGCCGCTTTTGCAGCGAAACGTGCGCTTCGCGCACCGAATCGCTGCTCTTGCTCCGTTTCGGCAAGAAACCTGCGTTTCGTGCACCAAATCGAAGCTTTTGCAACGAAACGTGCGTTTCGTGCACCAAAATGCCGGTTTGGCAACGAAACGTGCGTTTCATACACCAAAATGCCTCTTTTGCAACGAAACGTGCGTTTTGCGCAACGAACCGCCGCTTTTGCTCCGTTTTGGCAAGAAACATGCGTTTCGTGCACCATATCACCGCTTTTGCAGCGAAACGTGCGTTCTGTGCACCAAATCGCCGCTTTTGCATCGAAACGTGCGTATCGCGCAGCGAATCGCCCCTTTTGCTCCATTTTGGCAAGAAACATGCGTTTCGTGCACCAAAACGCCACTTTTGCAACGAAACGTGCGTTCCGCGCACCGAGTCACTGCTTTTGCTGCGTTTCGACGCTAAAGGTATGTTTCGTGCACCAAATCGCCGCTTTTGCAGCGAAACGTGCGTTTCGTGCACCAAATCGCCGCCTTTGCAACGAAACGTGCGTTTCGCGCACCGAATCGCTGTTTCTGCTCCGTTTTGACGCTAAACGTCCGGTTCGTGCACCAAAACGCCGCTTTTGCAACGAAACGTGCGTTCCGCGCACCGAATCGCTGCTTTTGCTTCGTTTTGACGCTAAACGTGCGTTTCGTGCACCAAATCGCCGCTTTCGCAACGAAACGTGCGTATCGCGCAGCGAATCGCCTCTTCTGCTCCGTTGTGGCAAGAAACGTGCGTTTCGTGCACCCAATCGCCGCTTTTGCAACGAAACGTGCGTTTCGCGCACCGAATCGCTGCTTTTGCTCCGTTTTGACGCCAAACGTGCGTTTCGTGCACCAATTCGCCGTTTTTGGCACGATACGTGCGTTTCGCGCACCGAACCGCTGCTTTTGCAACGAAACGTGCGTTTCGCGCACCGAATCGCCGCTTTTGCAACGAAACGTGCGTTTCGCGCACCGAATCGCTGTTTCTGCTCCGTTTTGACGCTAAACGTCCGGTTCGTGCACCAAAACGCCGCTTTTGCAACGAAACGTGCGTTCCGCGCACCGAATCGCTGCTTTTGCTTCGTTTTGACGCTAAACGTGCGTTTCGTGCACCAAATCGCCGCTTTCGCAACGAAACGTGCGTATCGCGCAGCGAATCGCCTCTTTTGCTCCGTTGTGGCAAGAAACGTGCGTTTCGTGCACCAAATCGCCGCTTTTGCAACGAAACGTGCGTTTCGCGCACCGAATCGCTGCTATTGCTCCGTTTTGACGCCAAACGTGCGTTTCGTGCACCAATTCGCCGTTTTTGGCACGATACGTGCGTTTCGCGCAACGAATCACCACTTTTGCTGCGTTTTGACGCTCAAGGTGTGTTTCGTGCACCAAATCGCCGCTTTTGCAACGAAACGTGCGTTTCGCGCACCGAATCGCTGTTTCTGCTCCGTTTTGACGCTAAACGTCCGGTTCGTGCACCAAAACGCCGCTTTTGCAACGAAACGTGCGTTCCGCGCACCGAATCGCTGCTTTTGCTTCGTTTTGACGCTAAACGTGCGTTTCGTGCACCAAATCGCCGCTTTCGCAACGAAACGTGCGTATCGCGCAGCGAATCGCCTCTTTTGCTCCGTTGTGGCAAGAAACGTGCGTTTCGTGCACCAAATCGCTGCTTTTGCACCGTTTTGACGCTAAACGTGCGTTTCGTGCACCAAATCGCCGCTTTTGCAACGAAACATGCATTTCGCGCACCGAATCGTTGCTTTTACTCCGTTTTGACGCTAAGCGTGCGTTTGGAGCACCAAAACGCCGCTTTTGAATCGAAACGTGCG
Source organism: Stelis phaeoptera (assembly GCA_943735885.1). Classification (NCBI taxonomy): domain Eukaryota; kingdom Metazoa; phylum Arthropoda; class Insecta; order Hymenoptera; family Megachilidae; genus Stelis; species Stelis phaeoptera. The sequence continues at coordinate 57,953 of CALSEM010000074.1, forward strand.
TTTCGTGCACCAAATCGCCGCCGTTGCAGCGAAACGTGCGTTTCGCGCACCGAATCGCTGCTTTTGCTCCACTTTGACGCCAAACGAGCGTTTCGTGCACCAAATCGCCGCTTTTGGTACGATACGTCCGTTTGGCGCACCGAATCGATGCTTTTGCAACGAAACGTGCGTTTTGCGCACCGAATCGCTGCCCTTACTCCGTTTTGGCAAGAAACGTGCGTTTCGCGCACCAAATCGCCGCTTTTGCAACGAAACGTGCGTTTCGCGCAACGAATCACCGCTTTTGCTGCGTTTTGACGCTCAAGGTGTGTTTCGTGCACCAAATCGACGCTTTTGCAACGAAACGTGCGTTTCGCGCACCGAATCGCTGTTTCTGCTCCGTTTTGACGCTAAACGTCCGGTTCGTGCACCAAAACGCCGCTTTTGCAACGAAACGTGCGTTCCGCGCACCGAATCGCTGCTTTTGCTTCGTTTTGACGCTAAACGTGCGTTTCGTGCACCAAATCGCCGCTTTCGCAACGAAACGTGCGTATCGCGCAGCGAATCGCCTCTTTTGCTCCGTTGTGGCAAGAAACGTGCGTTTCGTGCACCAAATCGCCGCTTTTGCAACGAAACGTGCGTTTCGCGCACCGAATCGCTGCTTTTGCTCCGTTTTGACGCCAAACGTGCGTTTCGTGCACCAATTCGCCGTTTTTGGCACGATACGTGCGTTTCGCGCAACGAATCACCGCTTTTGCTGCGTTTTGACGCTCAAGGTGTGTTTCGTGCACCAAATCGCCGCTTTTGCAACAAAACGTGCGTTTCGCGCACCGAATCGCTGTTTCTGCTCCGTTTTGACGCTAAACGTCCGGTTCGTGCACCAAAACGCCGCTTTTGCAACGAAACGTGCGTTCCGCGCACCGAATCGCTGCTTTTGCTTCGTTTTGACGCTAAACGTGAGTTTCGTGCGCCAATTCGCCGCTTTCGCAACGAAACGTGCGTTCCGCGCACCGAATCGCTGCTTTTGCTTCGTTTTGACGCTAAACGTGCGTTTCGTGCACCAAATCGCCGCTTTCGCAACGAAACGTGCGTATCGCGCAGCGAATCGCCTCTTTTGCTCCGTTGTGGCAAGAAACGTGCGTTTCGTGCACCAAATCGCCGCTTTTGCAACGAAACGTGCGTTTCGCGCACCGAATCGCTGCTTTTGCTCCGTTTTGACGCCAAACGTGCGTTTCGTGCACCAATTCGCCGTTTTTGGCACGATACGTGCGTTTCGCGCAACGAATCACCGCTTTTGCTGCGTTTTGACGCTCAAGGTGTGTTTCGTGCACCAAATCGCCGCTTTTGCAACAAAACGTGCGTTTCGCGCACCGAATCGCTGTTTCTGCTCCGTTTTGACGCTAAACGTCCGGTTCGTGCACCAAAACGCCGCTTTTGCAACGAAACGTGCGTTCCGCGCACCGAATCGCTGCTTTTGCTTCGTTTTGACGCTAAACGTGCGTTTCGTGCGCCAATTCGCCGCTTTCGCAACGAAACGTGCGTATCGCGCAGCGAATCGCCTCTTTTGCTCCGTTGTGGCAAGAAACGTGCGTTTCGTGCACCAAATCGCTGCTTTTGCACCGTTTTGACGCTAAACGTGCGTTTCGTGCACCAAATCGCCGCTTTTGCAACGAAACATGCATTTCGCGCACCGAATCGTTGCTTTTACTCCGTTTTGACGCTAAGCGTGCGTTTGGAGCACCAAAACGCCGCTTTTGAATCGAAACGTGCGTTTCGTGCACCAAATCGCCGCCGTTGCAGCGAAACGTGCGTTTCGCGCACCGAATCGCTGCTTTTGCTCCACTTTGACGCCAAACGAGCGTTTCGTGCACCAAATCGCCGCTTTTGGTACGATACGTCCGTTTGGCGCACCGAATCGATGCTTTTGCAACGAAACGTGCGTTTTGCGCACCGAATCGCTGCCCTTACTCCGTTTCGGCAAGAAACGTGCGTTTCGCGCACCAAATCGCCGCTTTTGCAACGAAACGTGCGTTCCGCGCACCGAATCGCTGCTTTTGCTTCGTTTTGACGCTAAACGTGCGTTTCGTGCACCAAATCGCCGCTTTCGCAACGAAACGTGCGTATCGCGCAGCGAATCGCCTCTTTTGCTCCGTTGTGGCAAGAAACGTGCGTTTCGTGCACCAAATCGCCGCTTTTGCAACGAAACGTGCGTTTCGCGCACCGAATCGCTGCTTTTGCTCCGTTTTGACGCCAAACGTGCGTTTCGTGCACCAATTCGCCGTTTTTGGCACGATACGTGCGTTTCGCGCAACGAATCACCGCTTTTGCTGCGTTTTGACGCTCAAGGTGTGTTTCGTGCACCAAATCGCCGCTTTTGCAACGAAACGTGCGTTTCGCGCACCGGATCGCTGTTTCTGCTCCGTTTTGACGCTAAACGTCCGGTTCGTGCACCAAAACGCCGCTTTTGCAACGAAACGTGCGTTCCGCGCACCGAATCGCTGCTTTTGCTTCGTTTTGACGCTAAACGTGCGTTTCGTGCACCAATTCGCCGCTTTCGCAACGAAACGTGCGTATCGCGCAGCGAATCGCCTCTTTTGCTCCGTTGTGGCAAGAAACGTGCGTTTCGTGCACCAAATCGCCGCTTTTGCAACGAAACGTGCGTTTCGCGCACCGAATCGCTGCTTTTGCTCCGTCTTGACGCCAAACGTGCGTTTCGTGCACCAATTCGCCGTTTTTGGCACGATACGTGCGTTTCGCGCACCGAACCGCTGCTTTTGCAACGAAACGTGAGTTTCGCGCACCGAATCGCCGCTTTTGCAACGAAACGTGCGTTTCGCGCACCGAATCGCTGTTTCTGCTCCGTTTTGACGCTAAACGTCCGGTTCGTGCACCAAGACGCCGCTTTTGCAACGAAACGTGCGTTCCGCGCACCGAATCGCTGCTTTTGCTTCGTTTTGACGCTAAACGTGCGTTTCGTGCACCAAATCGCCGCTTTCGCAACGAAACGTGCGTATCGCGCAGCGAATCGCCTCTTTTGCTCCGTTGTGGCAAGAAACGTGCGTTTCGTGCACCAAATCGCCGCTTTTGCAACGAAACGTGCGTTTCGCGCACCGAATCGCTGCTTTTGCTCCGTTTTGACGCCAAACGTGCGTTTCGGCAACCAATTCGCCGTTTTTGGCACGATACGTGCGTTTCGCGCACCGAACCGCTGCTTTGAAACGAAACGTGCGTTTCGCGCACCGAATCGCCGCTTTTGCAACGAAACGTGCGTTCCGCGCACCGAATCGTTGCTTCTGCTCCGTTTTGACGCTAAACGTGCGTTTCGTGCACCAAATCGCCGCCTTTGCAGCGAAACGTGCGTTCCGCGCACCGAATCGCTGCTTCTGCTCCGTTTTGACGCTAAACGTGCGTTTCGTTCACCAAAACGCCGCTTTTGCAGCGAAACGTGCGCTTCGCGCACCGAATCGCTGCTCTTGCTCCGTTTCGGCAAGAAACCTGCGTTTCGTGCACCAAATCGAAGCTTTTGCAACGAAACGTGCGTTTCGTGCACCAAAATGCCGGTTTGGCAACGATACGTGCGTTTCATACACCAAAATGCCTCTTTTGCAACGAAACGTGCGTTTTGCGCAACGAACCGCCGCTTTTGCTCCGTTTTGGCAAGAAACATGCGTTTCGTGCACCATATCACCGCTTTTGCAGCGAAACGTGCGTTCTGTGCACCAAATCGCCGCTTTTGCATCGAAACGTGCGTATCGCGCAGCGAATCGCCCCTTTTGCTCCATTTTGGCAAGAAACATGCGTTTCGTGCACCAAAACGCCGCTTTTGCGACGAAACGTACGTTCCGCGCACCGAGTCACTGCTTTTGCTGCGTTTCGACGCTAAAGGTATGTTTCGTGCACCAAATCGCCGCTTTTGCAGCGAAACGTGCGTTTCGTGCACCAAATCGCCGCCTTTGCAACGAAACGTGCGTTTCGCGCACCGAATCGCTGCCTTTGCTCCGTTTTGACGCCAAACGAGCGATTCGTGCACCAAATCACCGCTTTTGGTACGATACGTGCGTTTCGTGCACCAAATCGCCGCTTTTGCAACGAAACGTGCGTTTTGCGCACCGAATCGCTGCCCTTACTCCGTTTTGGCAAGAAACGTGCGTTTCGTGCACCAAATCGCCGCTTTTGCAATGAAACGTGCGTTTTGCGCACCGAATCGCTGCCCTTACTCCGTTTTGGCAAGAAACGTGCGTTTCGCGCACCAAATCGCCGCTTTTGCAACGATACGTGCGTTTCGCGCAACGAATCACCGCTTTTGCTGCGTTTTGACGCTCAAGGTGTGTTTCGTGCACCAAATCGCCGCTTTTGCAACGAAACGTGCGTTTCGCGCACCGAATCGCTGTTTCTGCTCCGTTTTGACGCTAAACGTCCGGTTCGTGCACCAAAACGCCGCTTTTGCAACGAAACGTGCGTTCCGCGCACCGAATCGCTGCTTTTGCTTCGTTTTGACGCTAAACGTGCGTTTCGTGCACCAAATCGCCGCTTTCGGAACGAAACGTGCGTATCGCGCAGCGAATCGCCTCTTTTGCTCCGTTGTGGCAAGAAACGTGCGTTTCGTGCACCAAATCGCCGCTTTTGCAACGAAACGTGCGTTTCGCGCACCGAATCGCTGCTTTTGCTCCGTTTTGACGCCAAACGTGCGTTTCGTGCACCAATTCGCCGTTTTTGGCACGATACGTGCGTTTCGCGCACCGAACCGCTGCTTTTGCCACGAAACGTGCGTTTCGCGCACCGAATCGCCGCTTTTGCAACGAAACGTGCGTTTCGCGCACCGAATCGCTGCTTTTACTCCACTTTGGCAAGAAACGTGCGTTTCGTGCACCAAATCGCCGCTTTTGCAACGAAACGTGCGTTTTGCGCACCGAATCGCTGCTTTTGCTCCGTCTTGGCAAGAAACATGCGTTTCGTGCACCATATCACCGCTTTTGCAGCGAAACGTGCGTTCTGTGCACCAAATCGCCGCTTTTGCATCGAAACGTGCGTATCGCGCAGCGAATCGCCCCTTTTGCTCCGTTTTGGCAAGAAACATGCGTTTCGTGCACCAAAACGCCGCTTTTGCAACGAAACGTGCGTTTCGCGCACCGAATCGCTGCCTTTGCTCCGTTTTGACGCCAAACAAGCGATTCGTGCACCAAATCGCCGCTTTTGGTACGATACGTGCGTTTCGCGGGCCGAACCGATGCTTTCGCAACGAAACGTGCGTTTCGCGCACCGAATCGCCGCTTTTGCTCCGTTTTTACAAGAAGCGTGCGTTTCGTGCACCAAATCGCCGCTTTTGCAACGAAACGTACGTTTCGCGCATCGAATCGCTGCTTCTGCTCCGTTTTGACGCTAAACGTGCGTTTCGTGCACCAAATCGCCGCTTTTGCAACGAAACGTGCGTATCGCGCAGCGAATCGCCTCTTTTGCTCCGTTGTGGCAAGAAACGTACGTTTCGTGCACCAAATCGCCGCTTTTGCAACGAAACGTGCGTTTCGCGCACCGAATCGCTGCTTTTGCTCCGTTTTGACGCCAAACGTGCGTTTCGTGCACCAATTCGCCGTTTTTGGCACGATACGTGCGTATCGCGCAGCGAATCGCCTCTTTTGCTCCGTTGTGGCAAGAAACGTGCGTTTCGTGCACCAAATCGCCGCTTTTGCAACGAAACGTGCGTTTCGCGCACCGAATCGCTGCTTTTGCTCCGTTTTGACGCCAAACGTGCGTTTCGTGCACCAATTCGCCGTTTTTGGCACGAAACGTGCGTTTCGCGCGCCGAATCGCCGCTTTTGCAACGAAACGTGCGTTTCGCGCACCGAATCGTTGCTTCTGCTCCGTTGTGGCAAGAAACGTGCGTTTCGTGCACCAAAACGCCGCTTTTGCAACGAAACGTGCGTTCCGCGCACCGAATCGCTGCTTTTGCTTCGTTTTGACGCTAAACGTGCGTTTCGTGCACCAAATCACCGCTTTCGCAACGAAACGTGCGTATCGCGCAGCGAATCGCCTCTTTTGCTCCGTTGTGGCAAGAAACGTGCGTTTCGTGCACCAAATCGCCGCTTTTGCAACGAAACGTGCGTTTCGCGCACCGAATCGCTGCTTTTGCTCCGTTTTGACGCCAAACGTGCGTTTCGTGCACCAATTCGCCGTTTTTGGCACGATACGTGCGTTTCGCGCACCGAACCGCTGCTTTTGCAACGAAACGTGCGTTTCGCGCACCGAATCGTTGCTTCTGCTCCGTTGTGGCAAGAAACGTGCGTTTCGTGCACCAAAACGCCGCTTTTGCAACGAAACGTGCGTTCCGCGCACCGAATCGCTGCTTTTGCTTCGTTTTGACGCTAAACGTGCGTTTCGTGCACCAAATCGCCGCTTTCGCAACGAAACGTGCGTATCGCGCAGCGAATCGCCCCTTTTGCTCCGTTTTGGCAAGAAACATGCGTTTCGTGCACCAAAACGCCGCTTTTGCAACGAAACGTGCGTTTCGCGCACCGAATCGCTGCCTTTGCTCCGTTTTGACGCCAAACAAGCGATTCGTGCACCAAATCGCCGCTTTTGGTACGATACGTGCGTTTCGCGGGCCGAACCGATGCTTTCGCAACGAAACGTGCGTTTCGCGCACCGAATCGCCGCTTTTGCTCCGTTTTTACAAGAAGCGTGCGTTTCGTGCACCAAATCGCCGCTTTTGCAACGAAACGTGCGTTTCGCGCACCGAATCGCCGCTTTTGCTCCGTTTTTACAAGAAGCGTGCGTTTCGTGCACCAAATCGCCGCTTTTGCAACGAAACGTGCGTTTTGCGCACCGAATCGCTGCCCTTACTCCGTTTTGGCAAGAAACGTGCGTTTCGCGCACCAAATCGCCGCTTTTGCAACGAAACGTGCGTTTCGCGCAACGAATCACCGCTTTTGCTGCGTTTTGACGCTCAAGGTGTGTTTCGTGCACCAAATCGCCGCTTTTGCAACGAAACGTGCGTTTCGCGAACCGAATCGCTGTTTCTGCTCCGTTTTGACGCTAAACGTCCGGTTGGGGCACCAAAACGCCGCTTTTGCAACGAAACGTGCGTTCCGCGCACCGAATCGCTGCTTTTGCTTCGTTTTGACGCTAAACGTGCGTTTCGTGCACCAAATCGCCGCTTTCGCAACGAAACGTGCGTATCGCGCAGCGAATCGCCTCTTTTGCTCCGTTGTGGCAAGAAACGTGCGTTTCGTGCACCAAATCGCCGCTTTTGCAACGAAACGTGCGTTTTGCGCACCGAATCGCTGCTTTTGCTCCGTCTTGGCAAGAAACATGCGTTTCGTGCACCATATCACCGCTTTTGCAGCGAAACGTGCGTTCTGTGCACCATATCGCCGCTTTTGCATCGAAACGTGCGTATCGCGCAGCGAATCGCCCCTTTTGCTCCGTTTTGGCAAGAAACATGCGTTTCGTGCACCAAAACGCCGCTTTTGCAACGAAACGTGCGTTTCGCGCACCGAATCGCTGCCTTTGCTCCGTTTTGACGCCAAACGAGCGATTCGTGCACCAAATCGCCGCTTTTGGTACGATACGTGCGTTTCGCGGGCCGAACCGATGCTTTCGCAACGAAACGTGCGTTTCGCGCACCGAATCGCCGCTTTTGCAACGAAACGTGCGTTTCGTGCACCAAAATGCAGCTTTTGCAACGAAACGTGACTTTCGCGCAGCGAATCGCTGCTTCTGCTCCGTTTTGACGCTAAACGTGCGTTTCGTGCACCAAATCGCCGCTTTTGCAACGAAACGTGCGTTCCGCGCACCGAATCGCTGCTTCTGCTCCGTTTTGACGCTAAACGTGCGTTTCGTGCACCAAAATGCAGCTTTTCCAACGAAACGTGCGTTTCGCGCATCGAATCGCTGCTCCTGCTCCGTTTTGACGCTAAACGTGCGTTTCGTGCACCAAATCGCCGCTTTTGCAACGAAACGTGCGTTTTGCGCACCGAATCGCTGCCCTTACTCCGTTTTGGCAAGAAACGTGCGTTTCGCGCACCAAATCGCCGCTTTTGCAACGAAACGTGCGTTTCGCGCAACGAATCACCGCTTTTGCTGCGTTTTGACGCTCAAGGTGTGTTTCGTGCACCAAATCGCCGCTTTTGCAACGAAACGTGCGTTTCGCGCACCGAATCGCTGTTTCTGCTCCGTTTTGACGCTAAACGTCCGGTTGGGGCACCAAAACGCCGCTTTTGCAACGAAACGTGCGTTCCGCGCACCGAATCGCTGCTTTTGCTTCGTTTTGACGCTAAACGTGCGTTTCGTGCACCAAATCGCCGCTTTCGCAACGAAACGTGCGTATCGCGCAGCGAATCGCCTCTTTTGCTCCGTTGTGGCAAGAAACGTGCGTTTCGTGCACCAAATCGCCGCTTTTGCAACGAAACGTGCGTTTTGCGCACCGAATCGCTGCTTTTGCTCCGTCTTGGCAAGAAACATGCGTTTCGTGCACCATATCACCGCTTTTGCAGCGAAACGTGCGTTCTGTGCACCATATCGCCGCTTTTGCATCGAAACGTGCGTATCGCGCAGCGAATCGCCCCTTTTGCTCCGTTTTGGCAAGAAACATGCGTTTCGTGCACCAAAACGCCGCTTTTGCAACGAAACGTGCGTTTCGCGCACCGAATCGCTGCCTTTGCTCCGTTTTGACGCCAAACGAGCGATTCGTGCACCAAATCGCCGCTTTTGGTACGATACGTGCGTTTCGCGGGCCGAACCGATGCTTTCGCAACGAAACGTGCGTTTCGCGCACCGAATCGCCGCTTTTGCAACGAAACGTGCGTTTCGTGCACCAAAATGCAGCTTTTGCAACGAAACGTGACTTTCGCGCAGCGAATCGCTGCTTCTGCTCCGTTTTGACGCTAAACGTGCGTTTCGTGCACCAAATCGCCGCTTTTCCAACGAAACGTGCGTTTCGCGCATCGAATCGCTGCTCCTGCTCCGTTTTGACGCTAAACGTGCGTTTCGTGCACCAAATCGCCGCTTTTGCAACGAAACGTGCGTTTTGCGCACCGAATCGCTGCCCTTACTCCGTTTTGGCAAGAAACGTGCGTTTCGCGCACCAAATCGCCGCTTTTGCAACGAAACGTGCGTTTCGCGCAACGAGTCACCGCTTTTGCTGCGTTTTGACGCTCAAGGTGTGTTTCGTGCACCAAATCGCCGCTTTTGCAACGAAACGTGCGTTTCGCGCAACGAATCACCGCTTTTGCTGCGTTTTGACGCTCAAGGTGTGTTTCGTGCACCAAATCGCCGCTTTTGCAACGAAACGTGCGTTTCGCGCACCGAATCGCTGTTTCTGCTCCGTTTTGACGCTAAACGTCCGGTTCGTGCACCAAAACGCCGCTTTTGCAACGAAACGTGCGTTCCGCGCACCGAATTGCTGCTTTTGCTTCGTTTTGACGCTAAACGTGCGTTTCGTGCACCAAATCGCCGCTTTCGCAACGAAACGTGCGTATCGCGCAGCGAATCGCCTCTTTTGCTCCGTTGTGGCAAGAAACGTGCGTTTCGTGCACCAAATCGCCGCTTTTGCAACGAAACGTGCGTTTCGCGCACCGAATCGCTGCTTTTGCTCCGTTTTGACGCAAACCGTGCGTTTCGTGCACCAATTCGCCGTTTTTGGCACGATACGTGCGTTTCGCGCACCGAACCGCTGCTTTTGCAACGAAACGTGCGTTTCGCGCACCGAATCGCCGCTTTTGCAACGAAACGTGCGTTTCGTGCACCAAATCGCCGCTTTTGCAACGAAACGTGCGTTTCGCGCAACGAATCACCGCTTTTGCTGCGTTTTGACGCTCAAGGTGTGTTTCGTGCACCAAATCGCCGCTTTTGCAACGAAACGTGCGTTTCGCGCACCGAATCGTTGCTTCTGCTCCGTTTTGACGCTAAACGTGCGTTTCGTGCACCAAATCGCCGCCTTTGCAACGAAACGTGCGTTCCGCGCACCGAATCGCTGCTTCTGCTCCGTTTTGACGCTAAACGTGCGTTTCGTGCACCAAAATGCAGCTTTTGCAACGAAACGTGCGTTTCGCGCATCGAATCGCTGCTTCTGCTCCGTTTTGACGCTAAACGTGCGTTTCGTGCACCAAATCGCCGCTTTTGCAACGAAACGTGCGTTTTGCGCACCGAATCGCTGCTTTTACTCCGCTTTGGCAAGAAACGTGCGTTTCGTGCACCAAATCGCCGCTTTTGCAACGAAACGTGCGTTTTGCGCACCGAATCGCTGCTTTTGCTCCGTCTTGGCAAGAAACATGCGTTTCGTACACCATATCACCGCTTTTGCAGCGAAACGTGCGTTTTGTGCACCAAATCGCCGCTTTTGCATCGAAACGTGCGTATCGCGCAGCGAATCGCCCCTTTTGCTCCGTTTTGGCAAGAAACATGCGTTTCGTGCACCAAAACGCCGCTTTTGCAACGAAACGTGCGTTTCGCGCACCGAATCGCTGCCTTTGCTCCGTTTTGACGCCAAACGAGCGATTCGTGCACCAAATCGCCGCTTTTGGTGCGATACGTGCGTTTCGCGGGCCGAAGCGATGCTTTCGCAACGAAACGTGCGTTTCGCGCACCGAATCGCCGCTTTTGCTCAGTTTTTACAAGAAGCGTGCGTTTCGTGCACCAAATCGCCGCTTTTGCAACGAAACGTGCGTTTTGCGCACCGAATCGCTGCTCTTACTCCGTTTTGGCAAGAAACGTGCGTTTCGCGCACCAAATCGCCGCTTTTGCAACGAAACGTGCGTTTCGTGCACCAAAATGCAGCTTTAGCAACGAAACGTGCGTTTCGCGCAGCGAATCGCTGCTTCTGCTCCGTTTTGACGCTAAACGTTCGTTTCGTGCACCAAATCGCCGCTTTTGCAACGAAACATGCATTTCGCGCACCGAATCGTTGCTTTTACTCCGTTTTGACGCTAAGCGTGCGTTTGGAGCACCAAAACGCCGCTTTTGAATCGAAACGTGCGTTTCGTGCACCAAATCGCCGCTTTTGCAATGAAACGTGCGTTTTACGCACCGAATCGCTGCCCTTACTCCGTTTTGGCAAGAAACGTGCGTTTCGCGCACCAAATCGCCGCTTTTGCAACGAAACGTGCGTTTCGCGCACCGAATCGCTGCTTTTGCTCCGTTTTGACGCCAAACGTGCGTTTCGTGCACCAATTCGCCGTTTTTGGCACGATACGTGCGTTTCGCGCACCGAACCGCTGCTTTTGCAACGAAACGTGCGTTTCGCGCACCGAATCGCCGCTTTTGCAACGAAACGTGCGTTTCGTGCACCAAATCGTCGCTTTTGCAACGAAACGTGCGTTTCGCGCACCGAATCGCTGTTTCTGCTCCGTTTTGACGCTAAACGTCCGGTTCGTGCACCAAAACGCCGCTTTTGCAACGAAACGTGCGTTCCGCGCACCGAATCGCTGCTTTTGCTTCGTTTTGACGCTAAACGTGCGTTTCGTGCACCAAAATGCAGCTTTTGCAACGAAACGTGCGTTTCGCGCATCGAATCGCTGCTTCTGCTCCGTTTTGACGCTAAACGTGCGTTTCGTGCACCAAATCGCCGCTTTTGCAACGAAACGTGCGTTTTGCGCACCGAATCGCTGCTTTTACTCCGCTTTGGCAAGAAACGTGCGTTTCGTGCACCAAATCGCCGCTTTTGCAACGAAACGTGCGTTTTGCGCACCGAATCGCTGCTTTTGCTCCGTCTTGGCAAGAAACATGCGTTTCGTGCACCATATCACCGCTTTTGCAGCGAAACGAGCGTTTTGTGCACCAAATCGCCGCTTTTGCATCGAAACGTGCGTATCGCGCAGCGAATCGCCCCTTTTGCTCCGTTTTGGCAAGAAACATGCGTTTCGTGCACCAAAACGCCGCTTTTGCAACGAAACGTGCGTTTCGCGCACCGAATCGCTGCCTTTGCTCCGTTTTGACGCCAAACGAGCGATTCGTGCACCAAATCGCCGCTTTTGGTACGATACGTGCGTTTCGCGGGCCGAACCGATGCTTTCGCAACGAAACGTGCGTTTCGCGCACCGAATCGCCGCTTTTGCAACGAAACGTGCGTTTCGTGCACCAAAATGCAGCTTTTGCAACGAAACGTGCGTTTCGCGCATCGAATCGCTGCTTCTGCTCCGTTTTGACGCTAAACATGCGTTTCGTGCACCAAATCGCCGCTTTTGCAACGAAACGTGCGTTTTGCGCACCGAATCGCTGCTCTTACTCCGTTTTGACGCTAAGCGTTCGTTTGGAGCACCAAAACGCCGCTTTTGAATCGAAACGTGCGTTTCGTGCACCAAATCGCCGCTTTTGCAATGAAACGTGCGTTTTGCGCACCGAATCGCTGCCCTTACTCCGTTTTGGCAAGAAACGGGCGTTTCGCGCACCAAATCGCCGCTTTTGCAACGAAACGTGCGTTTCGCGCAACGAATCACCGCTTTTGCTGCGTTTTGACGCTCAAGGTGTGTTTCGTGCACCAAATCGCCGCTTTTGCAACGAAACGTGCGTTTCGCGCACCGAATCGCTGTTTCTGCTCCGTTTTGACGCTAAACGTCCGGTTCGTGCACCAAAACGCCGCTTTTGCAACGAAACGTGCGTTCCGCGCACCGAATCGCTGCTTTTGCTTCGTTTTGACGCTAAACGTGCGTTTCGTGCACCAAATCGCCGCTTTCGCAACGAAACGTGCGTATCGCGCAGCGAATCGCCTCTTTTGCTCCGTTGTGGCAAGGAACGTGCGTTTCGTGCACCAAATCGCCGCTTTTGCAACGAAACGTGCGTTTCGCGCACCGAATCGCTGCTTTTGCTCTGTTTTGACGCCAAGCTTGCGTTTCGTGCACCAATTCGCCGTTTTTGGCACGATACGTGCGTTTCGCGCACCGAACCGCTGCTTTTGCAACGAAACGTGCATTTCGCGCACCGTATCGCCGCTTTTGCAACGAAACGTGCGTTTCGTGCACCAAATCGTCGCATTTGCAACGAAACGTGCGTTTCGCGCACCGAATCGTTGCTTCTGCTCCGTTTTGACACTAAACGTGCGTTTCGTCCACCAAATCGCCGCCTTTGCAACGAGACGTGCGTTCCGCGCACCGAATCGCTGCTTCTGCTCCGTTTTGACGCTAAACGTGCGTTTCGTGCACCAAAATGCAGCTTTTGCAACGAAACGTGCGTTTCGCGCATCGAATCGCGGCTTCTGCTCCGTTTTGACGCTAAACGTGCGTTTCGTGCACCAAATCGCCGCTTTTGCAACGAAACGTGCGTTTTGCGCACCGAATCGCTGCTTTTGCTCCGTCTTGGCAAGAAACATGCGTTTCGTACACCATATCACCGCTTTTGCAGCGAAACGTGCGTTTTGTGCACCAAATCGCCGCTTTTGCATCGAAACGTGCGTATCGCGCAGCGAATCGCCCCTTTTGCTCCGTTTTGGCAAGAAACATGCGTTTCGTGCACCAAAACGCCGCTTTTGCAACGAAACGTGCGTTTCGCGCACCGAATCGCTGCCTTTGCTCCGTTTTGACGCCAAACGAGCGATTCGTGCACCAAATCGCCGCTTTTGGTGCGATACGTGCGTTTCGCGGGCCGAAGCGATGCTTTCGCAACGAAACGTGCGTTTCGCGCACCGAATCGCCGCTTTTGCTCAGTTTTTACAAGAAGCGTGCGTTTCGTGCACCAAATCGCCGCTTTTGCAACGAAACGTGCGTTTTGCGCACCGAATCGCTGCTCTTACTCCGTTTTGGCAAGAAACGTGCGTTTCGCGCACCAAATCGCCGCTTTTGCAACGAAACGTGCGTTTCGTGCACCAAAATGCAGCTTTAGCAACGAAACGTGCGTTTCGCGCAGCGAATCGCTGCTTCTGCTCCGTTTTGACGCTAAACGTGCGTTTCGTGCACCAAATCGCCGCTTTTGCAACGAAACATGCATTTCGCGCACCGAATCGTTGCTTTTACTCCGTTTTGACGCTAAGCGTGCGTTTGGAGCACCAAAACGCCGCTTTTGAATCGAAACGTGCGTTTCGTGCACCAAATCGCCGCTTTTGCAATGAAACGTGCGTTTTACGCACCGAATCGCTGCCCTTACTCCGTTTTGGCAAGAAACGTGCGTTTCGCGCACCAAATCGCCGCTTTTGCAACGAAACGTGCGTTTCGCGCACCGAATCGCTGCTTTTGCTCCGTTTTGACGCCAAACGTGCGTTTCGTGCACCAATTCGCCGTTTTTGGCACGATACGTGCGTTTCGCGCACCGAACCGCTGCTTTTGCAACGAAACGTGCGTTTCGCGCACCGAATCGCCGCTTTTGCAACGAAACGTGCGTTTCGTGCACCAAATCGTCGCTTTTGCAACGAAACGTGCGTTTCGCGCACCGAATCGCTGTTTCTGCTCCGTTTTGACGCTAAACGTCCGGTTCGTGCACCAAAACGCCGCTTTTGCAACGAAACGTGCGTTCCGCGCACCGAATCGCTGCTTTTGCTTCGTTTTGACGCTAAACGTGCGTTTCGTGCACCAAAATGCAGCTTTTGCAACGAAACGTGCGTTTCGCGCATCGAATCGCTGCTTCTGCTCCGTTTTGACGCTAAACGTGCGTTTCGTGCACCAAATCGCCGCTTTTGCAACGAAACGTGCGTTTTGCGCACCGAATCGCTGCTTTTACTCCGCTTTGGCAAGAAACGTGCGTTTCGTGCACCAAATCGCCGCTTTTGCAACGAAACGTGCGTTTTGCGCACCGAATCGCTGCTTTTGCTCCGTCTTGGCAAGAAACATGCGTTTCGTGCACCATATCACCGCTTTTGCAGCGAAACGAGCGTTTTGTGCACCAAATCGCCGCTTTTGCATCGAAACGTGCGTATCGCGCAGCGAATCGCCCCTTTTGCTCCGTTTTGGCAAGAAACATGCGTTTCGTGCACCAAAACGCCGCTTTTGCAACGAAACGTGCGTTTCGCGCACCGAATCGCTGCCTTTGCTCCGTTTTGACGCCAAACGAGCGATTCGTGCACCAAATCGCCGCTTTTGGTACGATACGTGCGTTTCGCGGGCCGAACCGATGCTTTCGCAACGAAACGTGCGTTTCGCGCACCGAATCGCCGCTTTTGCAACGAAACGTGCGTTTCGTGCACCAAAATGCAGCTTTTGCAACGAAACGTGCGTTTCGCGCATCGAATCGCTGCTTCTGCTCCGTTTTGACGCTAAACATGCGTTTCGTGCACCAAATCGCCGCTTTTGCAACGAAACGTGCGTTTTGCGCACCGAATCGCTGCTCTTACTCCGTTTTGACGCTAAGCGTTCGTTTGGAGCACCAAAACGCCGCTTTTGAATCGAAACGTGCGTTTCGTGCACCAAATCGCCGCTTTTGCAATGAAACGTGCGTTTTGCGCACCGAATCGCTGCCCTTACTCCGTTTTGGCAAGAAACGGGCGTTTCGCGCACCAAATCGCCGCTTTTGCAACGAAACGTGCGTTTCGCGCAACGAATCACCGCTTTTGCTGCGTTTTGACGCTCAAGGTGTGTTTCGTGCACCAAATCGCCGCTTTTGCAACGAAACGTGCGTTTCGCGCACCGAATCGCTGTTTCTGCTCCGTTTTGACGCTAAACGTCCGGTTCGTGCACCAAAACGCCGCTTTTGCAACGAAACGTGCGTTCCGCGCACCGAATCGCTGCTTTTGCTTCGTTTTGACGCTAAACGTGCGTTTCGTGCACCAAATCGCCGCTTTCGCAACGAAACGTGCGTATCGCGCAGCGAATCGCCTCTTTTGCTCCGTTGTGGCAAGGAACGTGCGTTTCGTGCACCAAATCGCCGCTTTTGCAACGAAACGTGCGTTTCGCGCACCGAATCGCTGCTTTTGCTCTGTTTTGACGCCAAGCTTGCGTTTCGTGCACCAATTCGCCGTTTTTGGCACGATACGTGCGTTTCGCGCACCGAACCGCTGCTTTTGCAACGAAACGTGCATTTCGCGCACCGTATCGCCGCTTTTGCAACGAAACGTGCGTTTCGTGCACCAAATCGTCGCATTTGCAACGAAACGTGCGTTTCGCGCACCGAATCGTTGCTTCTGCTCCGTTTTGACACTAAACGTGCGTTTCGTCCACCAAATCGCCGCCTTTGCAACGAGACGTGCGTTCCGCGCACCGAATCGCTGCTTCTGCTCCGTTTTGACGCTAAACGTGCGTTTCGTGCACCAAAATGCAGCTTTTGCAACGAAACGTGCGTTTCGCGCATCGAATCGCGGCTTCTGCTCCGTTTTGACGCTAAACGTGCGTTTCGTGCACCAAATCGCCGCTTTTGCAACGAAACGTGCGTTTTGCGCACCGAATCGCTGCTTTTACTCCACTTTGGCAAGAAACGTGCGTTTCGTGCACCAAATCGCCGCTTTTGCAACGAAACGTGCGTTTTGCGCACCGAATCGCTGCTTTTGCTCCATCTTGGCAAGAAACATGCGTTTCGTGCACCATATCACCGCTTTTGCAGCGAAACGTGCGTTCTGTGCACCAAATCGCCGCTTTTGCATCGAAACGTGCGTATCGCGCAGCGAATCGCCCCTTTTGCTCCGTTTTGGCAAGAAACATGCGTTTCGTGCACGAAAACGCCGCTTTTGCAACGAAACGTGCGTTTCGCGCACCAAATCGCCGCTTTTGCAACGAAACGTGCGTTTTGCGCACCGAATCGCTGCTTTTACTCCACTTTGGCAAGAAACGTGCGTTTCGTGCACCAAATCGCCGCTTTTGCAACGAAACGTGCGTTTTGCGCACCGAATCGCTGCTTTTGCTCCATCTTGGCAAGAAACATGCGTTTCGTGCACCATATCACCGCTTTTGCAGCGAAACGTGCGTTCTGTGCACCAAATCGCCGCTTTTGCATCGAAACGTGCGTTTCGCGCACCGAATCGCTGCCTTTGCTCCGTTTTGACGCCAAACGTGCGTTTCGTGCACCAATTCGCCGTTTTTGGCACGATACGTGCGTTTCGCGCAACGAATCACCACTTTTGCTGCGTTTTGACGCTCAAGGTGTGTTTCGTGCACCAAATCGCCGCTTTTGCAACGAAACGTGCGTTTCGCGCACCGAATCGCTGTTTCGGCTCCGTTTTGACGCTAAACGTCCGGTTCGTGCACCAAAACGCCGCTTTTGCAACGAAACGTGCGTTCCGCGCACCGAATCGCTGCTTTTGCTTCGTTTTGACGCTAAACGTGCGTTTCGTGCACCAAATCGCCGCTTTCGCAACGAAACGTGCGTATCGCGCAGCGAATCGCCTCTTTTGCTCCGTTGTGGCAAGAAACGTGCGTTTCGTGCACCAAATCGCCGCTTTTGCAACGAAACATGCGTTTCGCGCACCGAATCGCTGCTTTTGCTCCGTTTTGACGCCAAACGTGCGTTTCGGCAACCAATTCGCCGTTTTTGGCACGATACGTGCGTTTCGCGCACCGAACCGATTCTTTTGCAACGAAACGTGCGTTTCGCGCACCGAATCGCTGCTTTTGCTCCGTCTTGGCAAGATACATGCGTTTCGTGCACCATATCACCGCTTTTGCAGCGAAACGTGCGTTCTGTGCACCAAATCGCCGCTTTTGCATCGAAACGTGCGTATCGCGCAGCGAATCGCCCCTTTTGCTCCGTTTTGGCAAGAAACATGCGTTTCGTGCACCAAAACGCCGCTTTTGCAACGAAACGTGCGTTTCGCGCACCGAATCGCTGCCTTTGCTCCGTTTTGACGCCAAACGAGCGATTCGTGCACCAAATCGCCGCTTTTGGTACGATACGTGCGTTTCGCGGGCCGAACCGATGCTTTCGCAACGAAACGTGCGTTTCGCGCACCGAATCGCCGCTTTTGCTCCGTTTTTACAAGAAGCGTGCGTTTCGTGCACCAAATCGCCGCTTTTGCAACGAAACGTGCGTTTTGCGCACCGAATCGCTGCTCTTACTCCGTTTTGGCATGAAACGTGCGTTTCGCGCACCAAATCGCCGCTTTTGCAACGAAACGTGCGTTTCGTGCACCAAAATGCAGCTTTTGCAACGAAACGTGCGTTTCGCGCAGCGAATAGCTGCTTCTGCTCCGTTTTGACGCTAAACGTGCGTTTCGTGCACCAAATCGCCGCTTTTGCAACGAAACATGCATTTCGCGCACCGAGTCGTTGCTTTTACTCCGTTTTGACGCTAAGCGTGCGTTTGGAGCACCAAAACGCCGCTTTTGAATCGAAACGTGCGTTTCGTGCACCAAATCGCCGCTTTTGCAATGAAACGTGCGTTTTGCGCACCGAATCGCTGCCCTTACTCCGTTTTGGCAAGAAACGTGCGTTTCGCGCACCAAATCGCCGCTTTTGCAACGAAACGTGCGTTTCGCGCAACGAATCACCGCTTTTGCTGCGTTTTGACGCTCAAGGTGTGTTTCGTGCACCAAATCGCCGCTTTTGCAACGAAACGTGCGTTTCCCGCACCGAATCACTGTTTCTGCTCCGTTTTGACGCTAAACGTCCGGTTCGTGCACCAAAACGCCGCTTTTGCAACGAAACGTGCGTTTTGCGCAGCGAATCGCCTCTTTTGCTCCGTTGTGGCAAGAAACGTGCGTTTCGTGCACCAAATCGCCGCTTTTGCAACGAAACGTGCGTTTCGCGCACCGAATCGCTGCTTTTGCTCCGTTTTGACGCCAAACGTGCGTTTCGTGCACCAATTCGCCGTTTTTGGCACGATACGTGCGTTTCGCGCACCGA
The DNA here is from genome assembly GCA_943735885.1 of Stelis phaeoptera. NCBI lineage: Eukaryota > Metazoa > Arthropoda > Insecta > Hymenoptera > Megachilidae > Stelis > Stelis phaeoptera. The sequence goes on from CALSEM010000074.1 coordinate 76,615, forward strand.
ACCGCTGCTTTTGCAACGAAACGTGCGTTTCGCGCACCGAATCGCCGCTTTTGCAACGAAACGTGCGTTTCGTGCACCAAATCGTCGCTTTTGCAACGAAACGTGCGTTTCGCGCACCGAATCGTTGCTTCTGCTCCGTTTTGACGCTAAACGTGCGTTTCGTGCACCAAATCGCCGCCTTTGCAACGAAACGTGCGTTCCGCGCACCGAATCGCTGCTTCTGCTCCGTTTTGACGCTAAACGTGCGTTTCGTGCACCAAAATGCAGCTTTTCCAACGAAACGTGCGTTTCGCGCATCGAATCGCTGCTCCTGCTCCGTTTTGACGCTAAACGTGCGTTTCGTGCACCAAATCGCCGCTTTTGCAACGAAACGTGCGTTTTGCGCACCGAATCGCTGCCCTTACTCCGTTTTGGCAAGAAACGTGCGTTTCGCGCACCAAATCGCCGCTTTTGCAACGAAACTTGCGTTTCGCGCAACGAATCACCGCTTTTGCTGCGTTTTGACGCTCAAGGTGTGTTTCGTGCACCAAATCGCCGCTTTTGCAACGAAACGTGCGTTTCGCGCACCGAATCGCTGTTTCTGCTCCGTTTTGACGCTAAACGTCCGGTTCGTGCACCAAAACGCCGCTTTTGCAACGAAACGTGCGTTCCGCGCACCGAATCGCTGCTTTTGCTTCGTTTTGACGCTAAACGTGCGTTTCGTGCACCAAATCGCCGCTTTTGCAATGAAACGTGCGTTTTGCGCACCGAATCGCTGCCCTTACTCCGTTTTGGCAAGAAACGTGCGTTTCGCGCACCAAATCGCCGCTTTTGCAACGAAACGTGCGTTTCGCGCAACGAATCACCGCTTTTGCTGCGTTTTGACGCTCAAGGTGTGTTTCGTGCACCAAATCGCCGCTTTTGCAACGAAACGTGCGTTTCGCGCACCGAATCGCTGTTTCTGCTCCGTTTTGACGCTAAACGTCCGGTTCGTGCACCAAAACGCCGCTTTTGCAACGAAACGTGCGTTCCGCGCACCGAATCGCTGCTTTTGCTTCGTTTTGACGCTAAACGTGCGTTTCGTGCACCAAATCGCCGCTTTCGCAACGAAACGTGCGTATCGCGCAGCGAATCGCCTCTTTTGCTCCGTTGTGGCAAGGAACGTGCGTTTCGTGCACCAAATCGCCGCTTTTGCAACGAAACGTGCGTTTCGCGCACCGAATCGCTGCTTTTGCTCTGTTTTGACGCCAAGCTTGCGTTTCGTGCACCAATTCGCCGTTTTTGGCACGATACGTGCGTTTCGCGCACCGAACCGCTGCTTTTGCAACGAAACGTGCATTTCGCGCACCGTATCGCCGCTTTTGCAACGAAACGTGCGTTTCGTGCACCAAATCGTCGCATTTGCAACGAAACGTGCGTTTCGCGCACCGAATCGTTGCTTCTGCTCCGTTTTGACACTAAACGTGCGTTTCGTCCACCAAATCGCCGCCTTTGCAACGAGACGTGCGTTCCGCGCACCGAATCGCTGCTTCTGCTCCGTTTTGACGCTAAACGTGCGTTTCGTGCACCAAAATGCAGCTTTTGCAACGAAACGTGCGTTTCGCGCATCGAATCGCGGCTTCTGCTCCGTTTTGACGCTAAACGTGCGTTTCGTGCACCAAATCGCCGCTTTTGCAACGAAACGTGCGTTTTGCGCACCGAATCGCTGCTTTTACTCCACTTTGGCAAGAAACGTGCGTTTCGTGCACCAAATCGCCGCTTTTGCAACGAAACGTGCGTTTTGCGCACCGAATCGCTGCTTTTGCTCCATCTTGGCAAGAAACATGCGTTTCGTGCACCATATCACCGCTTTTGCAGCGAAACGTGCGTTCTGTGCACCAAATCGCCGCTTTTGCATCGAAACGTGCGTATCGCGCAGCGAATCGCCCCGTTTGCTCCGTTTTGGCAAGAAACATGCGTTTCGTGCACGAAAACGCCGCTTTTGCAACGAAACGTGCGTTTCGCGCACCAAATCGCCGCTTTTGCAACGAAACGTGCGTTTTGCGCACCGAATCGCTGCTTTTACTCCACTTTGGCAAGAAACGTGCGTTTCGTGCACCAAATCGCCGCTTTTGCAACGAAACGTGCGTTTTGCGCACCGAATCGCTGCTTTTGCTCCATCTTGGCAAGAAACATGCGTTTCGTGCACCATATCACCGCTTTTGCAGCGAAACGTGCGTTCTGTGCACCAAATCGCCGCTTTTGCATCGAAACGTGCGTATCGCGCAGCGAATCGCCCCTTTTGCTCCGTTTTGGCAAGAAACATGCGTTTCGTGCACCAAAACGCCGCTTTTGCAACGAAACGTGCGTTTCGCGCACCGAATCGCTGCCTTTGCTCCGTTTTGACGCCAAACGTGCGTTTCGTGCACCAATTCGCCGTTTTTGGCACGATACGTGCGTTTCGCGCAACGAATCACCACTTTTGCTGCGTTTTGACGCTCAAGGTGTGTTTCGTGCACCAAATCGCCGCTTTTGCAACGAAACGTGCGTTTCGCGCACCGAATCGCTGTTTCTGCTCCGTTTTGACGCTAAACGTCCGGTTCGTGCACCAAAACGCCGCTTTTGCAACGAAACGTGCGTTCCGCGCACCGAATCGCTGCTTTTGCTTCGTTTTGACGTTAAACGTGCGTTTCGTGCACCAAATCGCCGCTTTCGCAACGAAACGTGCGTATCGCGCAGCGAATCGCCTCTTTTGCTCCGTTGTGGCAAGAAACGTGCGTTTCGTGCACCAAATCGCCGCTTTTGCAACGAAACATGCGTTTCGCGCACCGAATCGCTGCTTTTGCTCCGTTTTGACGCCAAACGTGCGTTTCGGCAACCAATTCGCCGTTTTTGGCACGATACGTGCGTTTCGCGCACCGAACCGATTCTTTTGCAACGAAACGTGCGTTTCGCGCACCGAATCGCTGCTTTTGCTCCGTCTTGGCAAGAAACATGCGTTTCGTGCACCATATCACCGCTTTTGCAGCGAAACGTGCGTTCTGTGCACCAAATCGCCGCTTTTGCATCGAAACGTGCGTATCGCGCAGCGAATCGCCCCTTTTGCTCCGTTTTGGCAAGAAACATGCGTTTCGTGCACCAAAACGCCGCTTTTGCAACGAAACGTGCGTTTCGCGCACCGAATCGCTGCCTTTGCTCCGTTTTGACGCCAAACGAGCGATTCGTGCACCAAATCGCCGCTTTTGGTACGATACGTGCGTTTCGCGGGCCGAACCGATGCTTTCGCAACGAAACGTGCGTTTCGCGCACCGAATCGCCGCTTTTGCTCCGTTTTTACAAGAAGCGTGCGTTTCGTGCACCAAATCGCCGCTTTTGCAACGAAACGTGCGTTTTGCGCACCGAATCGCTGCTCTTACTCCGTTTTGGCAAGAAACGTGCGTTTCGCGCACCAAATCGCCGCTTTTGCAACGAAACGTGCGTTTCGTGCACCAAAATGCAGCTTTTGCAACGAAACGTGCGTTTCGCGCAGCGAATCGCTGCTTCTGCTCCGTTTTGACGCTAAACGTGCGTTTCGTGCACCAAATCGCCGCTTTTGCAACGAAACATGCATTTCGCGCACCGAGTCGTTGCTTTTACTCCGTTTTGACGCTAAGCGTGCGTTTGGAGCACCAAAACGCCGCTTTTGAATCGAAACGTGCGTTTCGTGCACCAAATCGCCGCTTTTGCAATGAAACGTGCGTTTTGCGCACCGAATCGCTGCCCTTACTCCGTTTTGGCAAGAAACGTGCGTTTCGCGCACCAAATCGCCGCTTTTGCAACGAAACGTGCGTTTCGCGCAACGAATCACCGCTTTTGCTGCGTTTTGACGCTCAAGGTGTGTTTCGTGCACCAAATCGCCGCTTTTGCAACGAAACGTGCGTTTCCCGCACCGAATCACTGTTTCTGCTCCGTTTTGACGCTAAACGTCCGGTTCGTGCACCAAAACGCCGCTTTTGCAACGAAACGTGCGTTCCGCGCACCGAATCGCTGCTTTTGCTTCGTTTTGACGCTAAACGTGCGTTTCGTGCACCAAATCGCCGCTTTCGCAACGAAACGTGCGTATCGCGCAGCGAATCGCCTCTTTTGCTCCGTTGTGGCAAGAAACGTGCGTTTCGTGCACCAAATCGCCGCTTTTGCAACGAAACGTGCGTTTCGCGCACCGAATCGCTGCTTTTGCTCCGTTTTGACGCCAAACGTGCGTTTCGTGCACCAATTCGCCGTTTTTGGCACGATACGTGCGTTTCGCGCACCGAACCGCTGCTTTTGCAACGAAACGTGCGTTTCGCGCACCGAATCGCCGCTTTTGCAACGAAACGTGCGTTTCGTGCACCAAATCGTCGCTTTTGCAACGAAACGTGCGTTTCGCGCACCGAATCGTTGCTTCTGCTCCGTTTTGACGCTAAACGTGCGTTTCGTGCACCAAATCGCCGCCTTTGCAACGAAACGTGCGTTCCGCGCACCGAATCGCTGCTTCTGCTCCGTTTTGACGCTAAACGTGCGTTTCGTGCACCAAAATGCAGCTTTTCCAACGAAACGTGCGTTTCGCGCATCGAATCGCTGCTCCTGCTCCGTTTTGACGCTAAACGTGCGTTTCGTGCACCAAATCGCCGCTTTTGCAACGAAACGTGCGTTTCGCGCAACGAATCACCGCTTTTGCTGCGTTTTGACGCTCAAGGTGTGTTTCGTGCACCAAATCGCCGCTTTTGCAACGAAACGTGCGTTTCGCGCACCGAATCGCTGTTTCTGCTCCGTTTTGACGCTAAACATCCGGTTCGTGCACCAAAACGCCGCTTTTGCAACGAAACGTCCGGTTCGTGCACCAAAACGCCGCTTTTGCAACGAAACGTGCGTTCCGCGCACCGAATTGCTGCTTTTGCTTCGTTTTGACGCTAAACGTGCGTTTCGTGCACCAAATCGCCGCTTTCGCAACGAAACGTGCGTATCGCGCAGCGAATCGCCTCTTTTGCTCCGTTGTGGCAAGAAACGTGCGTTTCGTGCACCAAATCGCCGCTTTTGCAACGAAACGTGCGTTTCGCGCACCGAATCGCTGCTTTTGCTCCGTTTTGACGCCAAACGTGCGTTTCGTGCACCAATTCGCCGTTTTTGGCACGATACGTGCGTTTCGCGCACCGAACCGCTGCTTTTGCAACGAAACGTGCGTTTCGCGCACCGAATCGCCGCTTTTGCAACGAAACGTGCGTTTCGTGCACCGAATCGCTGTTTCTGCTCCGTTTTGACGCTAAACGTCCGGTTCGTGCACCAAAACGCCGCTTTTGCAACGAAACGTGCGTTCCGCGCACCGAATTGCTGCTTTTGCTTCGTTTTGACGATAAACGTGCGTTTCGTGCACCAAATCGCCGCTTTCGCAACGAAACGTGCGTATCGCGCAGCGAATCGCCCCTTTTGCTCCGTTTTGGCAAGAAACATGCGTTTCGTGCACCAAAACGCCGCTTTTGCAACGAAACGTGCGTTTCGCGCACCGAATCGCTGCCTTTGCTCCGTTTTGACGCCAAACGAGCGATTCGTGCACCAAATCGCCGCTTTTGGTACGATACGTGCGTTTCGCGGGCCGAACCGATGCTTTCGCAACGAAACGTGCGTTTCACGCACCGAATCGCCGCTTTTGCTCCGTTTTTACAAGAAGCGTGCGTTTCGTGCACCAAATCGCCGCTTTTGCAACGAAACGTGCGTTTTGCGCACCGAATCGCTGCTCTTACTCCGTTTTGGCAAGAAACGTGCGTTTCGCGCACCAAATCGCCGCTTTTGCAACGAAACGTGCGTTTCGTGCACCAAAATGCAGCTTTTGCAACGAAACGTGCGTTTCGCGCAGCGAATCGCTGCTTCTGCTCCGTTTTGACGCTAAACGTGCGTTTCGTGCACCAAATCGCCGCTTTTGCAACGAAACATGCATTTCGCGCACCGAGTCGTTGCTTTTACTCCGTTTTGACGCTAAGCGTGCGTTTGGAGCACCAAAACGCCGCTTTTGAATCGAAACGTGCGTTTCGTGCACCAAATCGCCGCTTTTGCAATGAAACGTGCGTTTTGCGCACCGAATCGCTGCCCTTACTCCGTTTTGGCAAGAAACGTGCGTTTCGCGCACCAAATCGCCGCTTTTGCAACGAAACGTGCGTTTCGCGCAACGAATCACCGCTTTTGCTGCGTTTTGACGCTCAAGGTGTGTTTCGTGCACCAAATCGCCGCTTTTGCAACGAAACGTGCGTTTCCCGCACCGAATCACTGTTTCTGCTCCGTTTTGACGCTAAACGTCCGGTTCGTGCACCAAAACGCCGCTTTTGCAACGAAACGTGCGTTCCGCGCACCGAATCGCTGCTTTTGCTTCGTTTTGACGCTAAACGTGCGTTTCGTGCACCAAATCGCCGCTTTCGCAACGAAACGTGCGTATCGCGCAGCGAATCGCCTCTTTTGCTCCGTTGTGGCAAGAAACGTGCGTTTCGTGCACCAAATCGCCGCTTTTGCAACGAAACGTGCGTTTCGCGCACCGAATCGCTGCTTTTGCTCCGTTTTGACGCCAAACGTGCGTTTCGTGCACCAATTCGCCGTTTTTGGCACGATACGTGCGTTTCGCGCACCGAACCGCTGCTTTTGCAACGAAACGTGCGTTTCGCGCACCGAATCGCCGCTTTTGCAACGAAACGTGCGTTTCGTGCACCAAATCGTCGCTTTTGCAACGAAACGTGCGTTTCGCGCACCGAATCGTTGCTTCTGCTCCGTTTTGACGCTAAACGTGCGTTTCGTGCACCAAATCGCCGCCTTTGCAACGAAACGTGCGTTCCGCGCACCGAATCGCTGCTTCTGCTCCGTTTTGACGCTAAACGTGCGTTTCGTGCACCAAAATGCAGCTTTTCCAACGAAACGTGCGTTTCGCGCATCGAATCGCTGCTCCTGCTCCGTTTTGACGCTAAACGTGCGTTTCGTGCACCAAATCGCCGCTTTTGCAACGAAACGTGCGTTTTGCGCACCGAATCGCTGCCCTTACTCCGTTTTGGCAAGAAACGTGCGTTTCGCGCACCAAATCGCCGCTTTTGCAACGAAACTTGCGTTTCGCGCAACGAATCACCGCTTTTGCTGCGTTTTGACGCTCAAGGTGTGTTTCGTGCACCAAATCGCCGCTTTTGCAACGAAACGTGCGTTTCGCGCACCGAATCGCTGTTTCTGCTCCGTTTTGACATTAAACGTCCGGTTCGTGCACCAAAACGCCGCTTTTGCAACGAAACGTGCGTTCCGCGCACCGAATCGCTGCTTTTGCTTCGTTTTGACGCTAAACGTGCGTTTCGTGCACCAAATCGCCGCTTTTGCAATGAAACGTGCGTTTTGCGCACCGAATCGCTGCCCTTACTCCGTTTTGGCAAGAAACGTGCGTTTCGCGCACCAAATCGCCGCTTTTGCAACGAAACGTGCGTTTCGCGCAACGAATCACCGCTTTTGCTGCGTTTTGACGCTCAAGGTGTGTTTCGTGCACCAAATCGCCGCTTTTGCAACGAAACATGCGTTTTGCGCACCGAATCGCTGCTCTTACTCCGTTTTGGCAAGAAACGTGCGTTTCGCGCACGAAATCGCCGCTTTTGCAACGAAACGTGCGTTTCGTGCACCAAAATGCACCTTTTGCAACGAAACGTGCGTTGCGCGCAGCGAATCGCTGCTTTTGCTTCGTTTTGACGCTAAACGTGCGTTTCGTGCACCAAATCGCCGCTTTCGCAACGAAACGTGCGTATCGCGCAGCGAATCGCCTCTTTTGCTCCGTTGTGGCAAGAAACGTGCGTTTCGTGCACCAAATCGCCGCTTTTGCAACGAAACGTGCGTTTCGCGCACCGAATCGCTGCTTTTGCTCCGTTTTGACGCCAAACGTGCGTTTCGTGCACCAATTCGCCGTTTTTGGCACGATACGTGCGTTTCGCGCACCGAACCGCTGCTTTTGCAACGAAACCTGCGTTTCGCGCACCGTATCGCAGCTTTTGCAACGAAACGTGCGTTTCGTGCACCAAATCGTCGCTTTTGCAACGAAACGTGCGTTTCGCGCACCGAATCGTTGCTTCTGCTCCGTTTTGACACTAAACGTGCGTTTCGTCCACCAAATCGCCGCCTTTGCAACGAGACGTGCGTTCCGCGCACCGAATCGCTGCTTCTGCTCCGTTTTGACGCTAAACGTGCGTTTCGTGCACCAAAATGCAGCTTTCGCAACGAAACGTGCGTTTCGCGCATCGAATCGCGGCTTCTGCTCCGTTTTGACGCTAAACGTGCGTTTCGTGCACCAAATCGCCGCTTTTGCAACGAAACGTGCGTTTTGCGCACCGAATCGCTGCTTTTACTCCACTTTGGCAAGAAACGTGCGTTTCGTGCACCAAATCGCCGCTTTTGCAACGAAACGTGCGTTTTGCGCACCGAATCGCTGCTTTTGCTCCATCTTGGCAAGAAACATGCGTTTCGTGCACCATATCACCGCTTTTGCAGCGAAACGTGCGTTCTGTGCACCAAATCGCCGCTTTTGCATCGAAACGTGCGTATCGCGCAGCGAATCGCCCCTTTTGCTCCGTTTTGGCAAGAAACATGCGTTTCGTGCACGAAAACGCCGCTTTTGCAACGAAACGTGCGTTTCGCGCACCAAATCGCCGCTTTTGCAACGAAACGTGCGTTTTGCGCACCGAATCGCTGCTTTTACTCCACTTTGGCAAGAAACGTGCGTTTCGTGCACCAAATCGCCGCTTTTGCAACGAAACGTGCGTTTTGCGCACCGAATCGCTGCTTTTGCTCCATCTTGGCAAGAAACATGCGTTTCGTGCACCATATCACCGCTTTTGCAGCGAAACGTGCGTTCTGTGCACCAAATCGCCGCTTTTGCATCGAAACGTGCGTATCGCGCAGCGAATCGCCCCTTTTGCTCCGTTTTGGCAAGAAACATGCGTTTCGTGCACCAAAACGCCGCTTTTGCAACGAAACGTGCGTTTCGCGCACCGAATCGCTGCCTTTGCTCCGTTTTGACGCCAAACGTGCGTTTCGTGCACCAATTCGCCGTTTTTGGCACGATACGTGCGTTTCGCGCAACGAATCACCACTTTTGCTGCGTTTTGACGCTCAAGGTGTGTTTCGTGCACCAAATCGCCGCTTTTGCAACGAAACGTGCGTTTCGCGCACCGAATCGCTGTTTCGGCTCCGTTTTGACGCTAAACGTCCGGTTCGTGCACCAAAACGCCGCTTTTGCAACGAAACGTGCGTTCCGCGCACCGAATCGCTGCTTTTGCTTCGTTTTGACGCTAAACGTGCGTTTCGTGCACCAAATCGCCGCTTTCGCAACGAAACGTGCGTATCGCGCAGCGAATCGCCTCTTTTGCTCCGTTGTGGCAAGAAACGTGCGTTTCGTGCACCAAATCGCCGCTTTTGCAACGAAACATGCGTTTCGCGCACCGAATCGCTGCTTTTGCTCCGTTTTGACGCCAAACGTGCGTTTCGGCAACCAATTCGCCGTTTTTGGCACGATACGTGCGTTTCGCGCACCGAACCGATTCTTTTGCAACGAAACGTGCGTTTCGCGCACCGAATCGCTGCTTTTGCTCCGTCTTGGCAAGATACATGCGTTTCGTGCACCATATCACCGCTTTTGCAGCGAAACGTGCGTTCTGTGCACCAAATCGCCGCTTTTGCATCGAAACGTGCGTATCGCGCAGCGAATCGCCCCTTTTGCTCCGTTTTGGCAAGAAACATGCGTTTCGTGCACCAAAACGCCGCTTTTGCAACGAAACGTGCGTTTCGCGCACCGAATCGCTGCCTTTGCTCCGTTTTGACGCCAAACGAGCGATTCGTGCACCAAATCGCCGCTTTTGGTACGATACGTGCGTTTCGCGGGCCGAACCGATGCTTTCGCAACGAAACGTGCGTTTCGCGCACCGAATCGCCGCTTTTGCTCCGTTTTTACAAGAAGCGTGCGTTTCGTGCACCAAATCGCCGCTTTTGCAACGAAACGTGCGTTTTGCGCACCGAATCGCTGCTCTTACTCCGTTTTGGCAAGAAACGTGCGTTTCGCGCACCAAATCGCCGCTTTTGCAACGAAACATGCATTTCGCGCACCGAATCGTTGCTTTTACTCCGTTTTGACGCTAAGCGTGCGTTTGGAGCACCAAAACGCCGCTTTTGAATCGAAACGTGCGTTTCGTGCACCAAATCGCCGCTTTTGCAATGAAACGTGCGTTTTGCGCACCGAATCGCTGCCCTTACTCCGTTTTGGCAAGAAACGTGCGTTTCGCGCACCAAATCGCCGCTTTTGCAACGAAACGTGCGTTTCGCGCAACGAATCACCGCTTTTGCTGCGGTTTGACGCTCAAGGTGTGTTTCGTGCACCAAATCGCCGCTTTTGCAACGAAACGTGCGTTTCGCGCACCGAATCGCTGTTTCTGCTCCGTTTTGACGCTAAACGTCCGGTTCGTGCACCAAAACGCCGCTTTTGCAGCGAAACGTGCGTTCCGCGCACCGAATCGCTGCTTTTGCTTCGTTTTGACGCTAAACGTGCGTTTCGTGCACCAAATCGCCGCTTTCGCAACGAAACGTGCGTATCGCGCAGCGAATCGCCTCTTTTGCTCCGTTGTGGCAAGAAACGTGCGTTTCGTGCACCAAATCGCCGCTTTTGCAACGAAACGTGCGTTTCGCGCACCGAATCGCCGCTTTTGCAACGAAACGTGCGTTTCGCGCACCGAATCGTTGCTTCTGCTCCGTTTTGACGCTAAACGTGCGTTTCGTGCACCAAATCGCCGCCTTTGCTACGAAACGTGCGCTCCGCGCACCGAATCGCTGCTTCTGCTCCGTTTTGACGCTAAACGTGCGTTTCGTGCACCAAAATGCAGCTTTTGCAACGAAACGTGCGTTTCGCGCATCGAATCGCTGCTTCTGCTCCGTTTTGACGCTAAACGTGCGTTTCGTGCACCAAATCGCCGCTTTTGCAACGAAACGTGCGTTTTGCGCACCGAATCGCTGCTTTTGCTCCGTCTTGGCGAGAAACATGCGTTTCGTGCACCATATCACCGCTTTTGCAGCGAAACGTGCGTTCTGTGCACCAAATCGCCGCTTTTGCATCGAAACATGCGTATCGCGCAGCGAATCGCCCCTTTTGCTCCGTTTTGGCAAGAAACATGCGTTTCGTGCACCAAAACGCCGCTTTTGCAACGAAACGTGCGTTTCGCGCACCGAATCGCTGCCTTTGCTCCGTTTTGACGCCAAACGAGCGATTCGTGCACCAAATCGCCGCTTTTGGTACGATACGTGCGTTTCGCGGGCCGAACCGATGCTTTCGCAACGAAACGTGCGTTTCGCGCACCGAATCGCCGCTTTTACAACGAAACGTGCGTTTCGTGCACCAAAATGCTGCTTTTGCAACGAAACGTGCGTTTCGCGCAGCGAATCGCTGCTTCTGCTCCGTTTTTACAAGAAGCGTGCGTTTCGTGCACCAAATCGCCGCTTTTGCAACGAAACATGCGTTTTGCGCACCGAATCGCTGCTCTTACTCCGTTTTGGCAAGAAACGTGCGTTTCGCGCACGAAATCGCCGCTTTTGCAACGAAACGTGCGTTTCGTGCACCAAAATGCACCTTTTGCAACGAAACGTGCGTTGCGCGCAGCGAATCGCTGCTTTTGCTTCGTTTTGACGCTAAACGTGCGTTTCGTGCACCAAATCGCCGCTTTCGCAACGAAACGTGCGTATCGCGCAGCGAATCGCCTCTTTTGCTCCGTTGTGGCAAGAAACGTGCGTTTCGTGCACCAAATCGCCGCTTTTGCAACGAAACGTGCGTTTCGCGCACCGAATCGCTGCTTTTGCTCCGTTTTGACGCCAAACGTGCGTTTCGTGCACCAATTCGCCGTTTTTGGCACGATACGTGCGTTTCGCGCACCGAACCGCTGCTTTTGCAACGAAACCTGCGTTTCGCGCACCGTATCGCAGCTTTTGCAACGAAACGTGCGTTTCGTGCACCAAATCGTCGCTTTTGCAACGAAACGTGCGTTTCGCGCACCGAATCGTTGCTTCTGCTCCGTTTTGACACTAAACGTGCGTTTCGTCCACCAAATCGCCGCCTTTGCAACGAGACGTGCGTTCCGCGCACCGAATCGCCGCTTTTGCAACGAAACGTGCGTTTCGCGCACCGAATCGTTGCTTCTGCTCCGTTTTGACGCTAAACGTGCGTTTCGTGCACCAAATCGCCGCCTTTGCTACGAAACGTGCGCTCCGCGCACCGAATCGCTGCTTCTGCTCCGTTTTGACGCTAAACGTGCGTTTCGTGCACCAAAATGCAGCTTTTGCAACGAAACGTGCGTTTCGCGCATCGAATCGCTGCTTCTGCTCCGTTTTGACGCTAAACGTGCGTTTCGTGCACCAAATCGCCGCTTTTGCAACGAAACGTGCGTTTTGCGCACCGAATCGCTGCTTTTGCTCCGTCTTGGCGAGAAACATGCGTTTCGTGCACCATATCACCGCTTTTGCAGCGAAACGTGCGTTCTGTGCACCAAATCGCCGCTTTTGCATCGAAACATGCGTATCGCGCAGCGAATCGCCCCTTTTGCTCCGTTTTGGCAAGAAACATGCGTTTCGTGCACCAAAACGCCGCTTTTGCAACGAAACGTGCGTTTCGCGCACCGAATCGCTGCCTTTGCTCCGTTTTGACGCCAAACGAGCGATTCGTGCACCAAATCGCCGCTTTTGGTACGATACGTGCGTTTCGCGGGCCGAACCGATGCTTTCGCAACGAAACGTGCGTTTCGCGCACCGAATCGCCGCTTTTACAACGAAACGTGCGTTTCGTGCACCAAAATGCTGCTTTTGCAACGAAACGTGCGTTTCGCGCAGCGAATCGCTGCTTCTGCTCCGTTTTGACGCTAAACGTGCGTTTCGTGCACCAAATCGCCGCTTTTGCAACGAAACGTGCGTTTCGTGCACCAAAATGCAGCTTTTGCAACGAAACGTGCGTTTTGCGCCGCGAATCGCTGTTTCTGCTCCGTTTTGACGCTAAACGTGCGTTTCGTGCACCAAATCGCCGCTTTTGCAACGAAACATGCATTTCGCGCACCGAATCGCCGCTTTTGCAACGAAACGTGCGTTTCGTGCACCAAAATGCTGCTTTTGCAACGAAACGTGCGTTTCGCGCAGCGAATCGCTGCTTCTGCTCCGTTTTGACGCTAAACGTGCGTTTCGTGCACCAAATCGCCGCTTTTGCAACGAAACGTGCGTTTCGTGCACCAAAATGCAGCTTTTGCAACGAAACGTGCGTTTTGCGCCGCGAATCGCTGTTTCTGCTCCGTTTTGACGCTAAACGTGCGTTTCGTGCACCAAATCGCCGCTTTTGCAACGAAACATGCATTTCGCGCACCGAATCGTTGCTTTTACTCCGTTTTGACGCTAAGCGTGCGTTTGGAGCACCAAAACGCCGCTTTTGAATCGAAACGTACGTTTCGTGCACCAAATCGCCGCTTTTGCAATGAAACGTGCGTTTTGCGCACCGAATCGCTGCCCTTACTCCGTTTTGGCAAGAAACGTGCGTCTCGCGCACCAAATCGCCGCTTTTGCAACGAAACGTGCGTTTCGCGCAACGAATCACCGCTTTTGCTGCGTTTTGACGCTCAAGGTGTGTTTCGTGCACCAAATCGCCGCTTTTGCAACGAAACGTGCGTTTCGCGCACCGAATCGCTGCTTTTGCTTCGTTTTGACGCTAAACGTGCGTTTCGTGCACCAAATCGCCGCTTTCGCAACGAAACGTGCGTATCGCGCAGCGAATCACCTCTTTTGCTCCGTTGTGGCAAGAAACGTGCGTTTCGTGCACCAAATCGCCGCTTTTGCAACGAAACGTGCGTTTCGCGCACCGAATCGCTGCTTTTGCTCCGTTTTGACGCCAAACGTGCGTTTCGTGCACCAATTCGCCGTTTTTGGCACGATACGTGCGTTTCGCGCACCGAACCGCTGCTTTTGCAACGAAACGTGCGTTTCGCGCACCGAATCGCCGCTTTTGCAACGAAACGTGCGTTTCGTGCACCAAATCGTCGCTTTTGCAACGAAACGTGCGTTTCGCGCACCGAATCGTTGCTTCTGCTCCGTTTTGACGCTAAACGTGCGTTTCGTGCACCAAATCGCCGCCTTCGCAACGAAACGTGCGTTCCGCGCACCGAATCGCTGCTTCTGCTCCGTTTTGACGCTAAACGTGCGTTTCGTGCACCAAAATGCAGCTTTTGCAACGAAACGTGCGTTTCGCGCATCGAATCGCTGCTTCTGCTCCGTTTTGACGCTAAACGTGCGTTTCGTTCACCAAAACGCCGCTTTTGCAGCGAAACGTGCGCTTCGCGAAGCGAATCGCCGCTTTTGCAACGAAACGTGCGTTTCGCGCACCGAATCGCTGCTTTTGCACCGTTTTGACGCTAAACGTGCGTTTCGTGCACCAAATCGCCGCTTTTGCAACGAAACATGCATTTCGCGCACCGAATCGTTGCTTTTACTCCGTTTTGACGCTAAGCGTGCGTTTGGAGCACCAAAACGCCGCTTTTGAATCGAAACGTGCGTTTCGTGCACCAAATCGCCGCCGTTGCAGCGAAACGTGCGTTTCGCGCACCGAATCGCTGCTTTTGCTCCACTTTGACGCCAAACGAGCGTTTCGTGCACCAAATCGCCGCTTTTGGTACGATACGTCCGTTTGGCGCACCGAATCGATGCTTTTGCAACGAAACGTGCGTTTCGCACAACGAATCGCCGCTTTTGCTCCGTTTTGGCAAAAAACATGCGTTTCGTGCACCATATCACCGCTTTTGCAGCGAAACGTGCGTTCTGTGCACCAAATCGCCGCCTTTGCATCGAAACGTGCGTATCGCGCAGCGAATCGCCCCTTTTGCTCCGTTTTGGCAAGAAACATGCGTTTCGTGCACCAAAACGCCGCTTTTGCAACGAAACGTGCATTCCGCGCACCGAGTCACTGCTTTTGCTGCGTTTCGACGCTAAAGGTATGTTTCGTGCACCAAATCGCCGCTTTTGCAGCGAAACGTGCGTTTCGTGCACCAAATCGCCGCCTTTGCAACGAAACGTGCGTTTCGCGCACCGAATCGCTGCCTTTGCTCCGTTTTGACGCCAAACGAGCGATTCGTGCACCAAATCGCCGCTTTTGGTACGATACGTGCGCTTCGCGGGCCGAACCGATGCTTTCGCAACGAAACGTGCGTTTCGCGCACCGAATCGCCGCTTTTGCTCCGTTTTTACAAGAAGCGTGCGTTTCGTGCACCAAATCGCCGCTTTTGCAACGAAACGTGCGTTTTGCGCACAGAATCGCTGCTTTTACTCCGCTTTGGAAAGAAACGTGCGTTTCGTGCACCAAATCGCCGCTTTTGCAACGAAACGTGCGTTTTGCGCACCGAATCGCTGCTTTTGCTCCGTCTTGGCAAGGAACATGCGTTTCGTGCACCATATCACCGCTTTTGCAGCAAAACGTGCGTTCTGTGCACCAAATCGCCGCTTTTGCATCGAAACGTGCGTATCGCGCAGCGAATCGCCCCTTTTGCTCCGTTTTGGCAAGAAACATGCGTTTCGTGCACCAAATCGCCGCTTTTGCAGCGAAACGTGCGTTTCGTGCACCAAATCGCCGCCTTTGCAACGAAACGTGCGTTTCGCGCACCGAATCGCTGCCTTTGCTCCGTTTTGACGCCAAACGAGCGATTCGTGCACCAAATCGCCGCTTTTGGTACGATACGTGCGCTTCGCGGGCCGAACCGATGCTTTCGCAACGAAACGTGCGTTTCGTGCACCGAATCGCCGCTTTTGCTCCGTTTTTACAAGAAGCGTGCGTTTCGTGCACCAAATCGCCGCTTTTGCAACGAAACGTGCGTTTTGCGCACCGAATCGCTGCTCTTACTCCGTTTTGGCAAGAAACGTGCGTTTCGCGCACCAAATCGCCGCTTTTGCAACGAAACGTGCGTTTCGTGCACCAAAATGCAGCTTTTGCAACGAAACGTGGGTTTCGCGCAGCGAATCGCTGCTTCTGCTCCGTTTTGACGCTAAACGTGCGTTTCGTGCACCAAAACGCCGCTTTTGCAACGAAACGTGCGTTCCGCGCACCGAGTCACTGCTTTTGCTGCGTTTCGACGCTAAAGGTATGTTTCGTGCACCAAATCGCCGCTTTTGCCGCGAAACGTGCGTTTCGTGCTCCAAATCGCCGCCTTTGCAACGAAACGTGCGTTTCGCGCACCGAATCGCTGCCTTTGCTCCGTTTTGACGCCAAACGAGCGATTCGTGCACCAAATCGCCGCTTTTGGTACGATACGTGCGCTTCGCGGGCCGAACCGATGCTTTCGCAACGAAACGTGCGTTTCGCGCACCGAATCGCCGCTTTTGCTCCGTTTTTACAAGAAGCGTGCGTTTCGTGCACCAAATCGCCGCTTTTGCAACGAAACGTGCGTTTTGCGCACCGAATCGCTGCTTTTACTCCGCTTTGGAAAGAAACGTGCGTTTCGTGCACCAAATCGCCGCTTTTGCAACGAAACGTGCGTTTTGCGCACCGAATCGCTGCTTTTGCTCCGTCTTGGCAAGAAACATGCGTTTCGTGCACCATATCACCGCTTTTGCAGCAAAACGTGCGTTCTGTGCACCAAATCGCCGCTTTTGCATCGAAACGTGCGTATCGCGCAGCGAATCGCCCCTTTTGCTCCGTTTTGGCAAGAAACATGCGTTTCGTGCACCAAAACGCCGCTTTTGCAACGAAACGTGCGTTTCGCGCACCGAATCGCTGCTTCTGCTCCGTTTTGACGCTAAACGTGCGTTTCGTGCACCAAATCGCCGCTTTTGCAACGAAACATGCATTTCGCGCACCGAATCGTTGCTTTTACTCCGTTTTGACGCTAAGCGTGCGTTTGGAGCACCAAAACACCGCTTTTGAATCGAAACGTGCGTTTCGTGCACCAAATCGCCGCTTTTGCAATGAAACGTGCGTTTTGCGCACCGAATCGCTGCCCTTACTCCGTTTTGGCAAGAAACGTGCGTTTCGCGCACCAAATCGCCGCTTTTGCAACGAAACGTGCGTTTCGCGCAACGAATCACCGCTTTTGCTGCGTTTTGAAGCTCAAGGTGTGTTTCGTGCACCAAATCGCCGCTTTTGCAACGAAACGTGCGTTTCGCGCACCGAATCGCTGCTTTTGCAACGAAACGTGCGTTTTGCGCACCGAATCGCTGCTTTTGCTCCGTCTTGGCAAGAAACATGCGTTTCGTCCACCATATCACCGCTTTTGCAGCGAAACGTGCGTTCTGTGCACCAAATCGCCGCTTTTGCATCGAAACGTGCGTATCGCGCAGCGAATCGCCTCTTTTGCTCCGTTGTGGCAAGAAACGTGCGTTTCGTGCACCAAATCGCCGCTTTTGCAACGAAACGTGCGTTTCGCGCACCGAATCGCTGCTTTTGCTCCGTTTTGACGCCAAACGTGCGTTTCGTGCACCAATTCGCCGTTTTTTGGCACGATACGTGCGTTTCATGCACCGAACCGCTGCTTTTGCAACGAAACGTGCGTTTCGCGCACCGAATCGCCGCTTTTGCAACGAAACGTGCGTTTCGTGCACCAAATCGTCGCTTGTGCAACGAAACGTGTGTTTCGCGCACCGAATCGTTGCTTCTGCTCCGTTTTGACGCTAAACGTGCGTTTCGTGCACCAAATCGCCGCCTTCGCAACGAAACGTGCGTTCCGCGCACCGAATCGCTGCTTCTGCTCCGTTTTGACGCTAAACGTGCGTTTCGTGCACCAAAATGCAGCTTTTGCAACGAAACGTGCGTTTCGCGCATCGAATCGCTGCTTCTGCTCCGTTTTGACGCTAAACGTGCGTTTCGTTCACCAAAACGCCGCTTTTGCAGCGAAACGTGCGCTTCGCGCACCGAATCGCTGCTCTTGCTCCGTTTCGGCAAGAAACCTGCGTTTCGTGCACCAAATCGAAGCTTTTGCAACGAAACGTGCGTTTCGTGCACCAAAATGCCGGTTTGGCAACGAAACGTGCGTTTCATACACCAAAATGCCTCTTTTGCAACGAAACGTGCGTATCGCGCAGCGAATCGCCCCTTTTGCTCCGTTTTGGCAAGAAACATGCGTTTCGTGCACCATATCACCGCTTTTGCAGCGAAACGTGCGTTTCGTGCACCAAATCGCCGCCTTTGCAACGAAACGTGCGTTTCGCCCCTTTTGCTCCGTTTTGGCAAGAAACATGCGTTTCGTGCACCAAAACGCCGCTTTTGCAACGAAACGTGCGTTCCGCGCACCGAGTCACTGCTTTTGCTGCGTTTCGACGCTGAAGGTATGTTTCGTGCACCAAATCGCCGCTTTTGAAGCGAAACGTGCGTTTCGTGCACGAAATCGCCGCCTTTGCAACGAAACGTGCGTTTCGCGCACCGAATCGCTGCCTTTGCTCCGTTTTGACGCCAAACGAGCGATTCGTGCACCAAATCGCCGCTTTTGGTACGATACGTGCGTTTTGCGCACCGCATCGCTGCTCTTACTCCGTTTTGGCAAGAAACGTGCGTTTCGCGCACCAAATCGCCGCTTTTGCAACGAAACGTGCGTTTCGTGCACCAAAATGCAGCTTTTGCAACGAAACGTGCGTTTCCCGCAGCGAATCGCTGCTTCTGCTCCGTTTTGACGCTAAACGTGCGTTTCGTGCACCAAATCGCCGCTTTTGCAACGAAACATGCATTTCGCGCACCGAATCGTTGCTTTTACTCCGTTTTGACGCTAAGCGAGCGTTTGGAGCACCAAAACGCCGCTTTTGAATCGAAACGTGCGTTTCGTGCACCAAATCGCCGCTTTTGCAATGAAACGTGCGTTTTGCGCACCGAATCGCTGCCCTTACTCCGTTTTGGCAAGAAACGTGCGTTTCGCGCACCAAATCGCCGCTTTTGCAACGAAACGTGCGTTTCGTGCACCAAAATGCAGCTTTTGCAACGAAACGTGCGTTTCGCGCACCGAATCGCTGCTTTTGCACCGTTTTGACGCTAAACGTGCGTTTCGTGCACCAAATCGCCGCTTTTGCAACGAAACATGCATTTCGCGCACCGAATCGTTGCTTTTACTCCGTTTTGACGCTAAGCGTGCGTTTGGAGCACCAAAACGCCGCTTTTGAATCGAAACGTGCGTTTCGTGCACCAAATCGCCGCTTTTGCAATGAAACGTGCGTTTTGCGCACCGAATCGCTGCCCTTACTCCGTTTTGGCAAGAAACGTGCGTTTCGCGCACCAAATCGCCGCTTTTGCAACGAAACGTGCGTTTCGCGCAACGAATCACCGCTTTTGCTGCGTTTTGACGCTCAAGGTGTGTTTCGTGCACCAAATCGCCGCTTTTGCAACGAAACGTGCGTTTCGCGCACCGAATCGCTGCTTTTGCAACGAAACGTGCGTTTTGCGCACCGAATCGCTGCTTTTGCTCCGTCTTGGCAAGAAACATGCGTTTCGTGCACCATATCACCGCTTTTGCAGCGAAACGTGCGTTCTGTGCACCAAATCGCCGCTTTTGCATCGAAACGTGCGTATCGCGCAGCGAATCGCCTCTTTTGCTCCGTTGTGGCAAGAAACGTGCGTTTCGTGCACCAAATCGCCGCTTTTGCAACGAAACGTGCGTTTCGCGCACCGAATCGCTGCTTTTGCTCCGTTTTGACGCCAAACGTGCGTTTCGTGCACCAATTCGCCGTTTTTTGGCATGATACGTGCGTTTCATGCACCGAACCGCTGCTTTTGCAACGAAACGTGCGTTTCGCGCACCGAATCGCCGCTTTTGCAACGAAACGTGCGTTTCGTGCACCAAATCGTCGCTTTTGCAACGAAACGTGCGTTTCGCGCACCGAATCGTTGCTTCTGCTCCGTTTTGACGCTAAACGTGCGTTTCGTGCACCAAATCGCCGCCTTTGCAACGAAACGTGCGTTCCGCGCACCGAATCGCTGCTTCTGCTCCGTTTTGACGCTAAACGTGCGTTTCGTGCACCAAAATGCAGCTTTTGCAACGAAACGTGCGTTTCGCGCATCGAATCGCTGCTTCTGCTCCGTTTTGACGCTAAACGTGCGTTTCGTGCACCAAATCGCCGCTTTTGCAACGAAACGTGCGTTTCGTGCACCAAAATGCAGCTTTTGCAACGAAACGTGCGTTTTGCGCAGCGAATCGCTGCTTCTGCTCCGTTTTGACGCTAAACGTGCGTTTCGTGCACCAAATCGCCGCTTTTGCAACGAAACATGCATTTCGCGCACCGAATCGTTGCTTTTACTCCGTTTTGACGCTAAGCGTGCGTTTGGAGCACCAAAACGCCGCTTTTGAATCGAAACGTACGTTTCGTGCACCAAATCGCCGCTTTTGCAATGAAACGTGCGTTTTGCGCACCGAATCGCTGCCCTTACTCCGTTTTGGCAAGAAACGTGCGTCTCGCGCACCAAATCGCCGCTTTTGCAACGAAACGTGCGTATCGCGCAGCGAATCGCCTCTTTTGCTCCGTTGTGGCAAGAAACGTGCGTTTCGTGCACCAAATCGCCGCTTTTGCAACGAAACGTGCGTTTCGCGCACCGAATCGCTGCTTTTGCTCCGTTTTGACGCCAAACGTGCGTTTCGTGCACCAATTCGCCGTTTTTGGCACGATACGTGCGTTTCGCGCACCGAACCGCTGCTTTTGCAACGAAACGTGCGTTTCGCGCACCGAATCGCCGCTTTTGCAACGAAACGTGCGTTTCGTGCACCAAATCGTCGCTTTTGCAACGAAACGTGCGTTTCGCGCACCGAATCGTTGCTTCTGCTCCGTTTTGACGCTAAACGTGCGTTTCGTGCACCAAATCGCCGCCTTTGCAACGAAACGTGCGTTCCGCGCACCGAATCGCTGCTTCTGCTCCGTTTTGACGCTAAACGTGCGTTTCGTGCACCAAAATGCAGCTTTTGCAACGAAACGTGCGTTTCGCGCATCGAATCGCTGCTTCTGCTCCGTTTTGACGCTAAACGTGCGTTTCGTGCACCAAATCGCCGCTTTTGCAACGAAACGTGCGTTTTGCGCACCGAATCGCTGCTTTTACTCCGCTTTGGCAAGAAACGTGCGTTTCGTGCACCAAATCGCCGCTTTTGCAACGAAACGTGCGTTTTGCGCACCGAATCGCTGCCTTTGCTCCGTTTTGACGCCAAACGAGCGATTCGTGCACCAAATCGCCGCTTTTGGTACGATACGTGCGTTTCGCGGCCCGAACCGATGCTTTCGCAACGAAACGTGCGTTTGGCGCACCGAATCGCCGCTTTTGCAACGAAACGTGCGTTTCGTGCCCCAAAATGCAGCTTTTGCAACGAAACGTGCGTTTCGCGCAGCGAATCGCTGCTTCTGCTCCGTTTTGACGCTAAACGTGCGTTTCGTGCACCAAATCGCCGCTTTTGCAGCGAAACGTGCGTTTCGTGCACCAAAATGCAGCTTTTGCAACGAAACGTGCGTTTCGCGCACCGAATCGCTGCTTTTGCTCCGTTTTGACGCCAAACGTGCGTTTCGTGCACCAATTCGCCGTTTTTGGCACGATACGTGCGTTTCGCGCACCGAACCGCTGCTTTTGCAACGAAACGTGCGTTTCGCGCACCGAATCGCCGCTTTTGCAACGAAACGTGCGTTTCGTGCACCAAATCGTCGCTTTTGCAACGAAACGTGCGTTTCGCGCACCGAATCGTTGCTTCTGCTCCGTTTTGACGCTAAACGTGCGTTTCGTGCACCAAATCGCCGCCTTTGCAACGAAACGTGCGTTCCGCGCACCGAATCGCTGCTTTTGCTCCGTTTTGACGCCAAACGTGCGTTTCGTGCACCAATTCGCCGTTTTTGGCACGATACGTGCGTTTCGCGCACCGAACCGCTGCTTTTGCAACGAAACGTGCGTTTCGCGCACCGAATCGCCGCTTTTGCAACGAAACGTGCGTTTCGTGCACCAAATCGCCGCCTTTGCAACGAAACGTGCGTTCCGCGCACCGAATCGCTGCTTCTGCTCCGTTTTGACGCTAAACGTGCGTTTCGTGCACCAAAATGCAGCTTTTGCAACGAAACGTGCGTTTCGCGCATCGAATCGCTGCTTCTGCTCCGTTTTGACGCTAAACGTGCGTTTCGTGCACCAAATCGCCGCTTTTGCAACGAAACGTGCGTTTTGCGCACCGAATCGCTGCTTTTACTCCGCTTTGGCAAGAAACGTGCGATTCGTGCACCAAATCGCCGCTTTTGCAACGAAACGTGCGTTTTGCGCACCGAATCGCTGCCTTTGCTCCGTTTTGACGCCAAACGAGCGATTCGTGCACCAAATCGCCGCTTTTGGTACGATACGTGCGTTTCGCGGCCCGAACCGATGCTTTCGCAACGAAACGTGCGTTTGGCGCACCGAATCGCCGCTTTTGCAACGAAACGTGCGTTTCGTGCCCCAAAATGCAGCTTTTGCAACGAAACGTGCGTTTCGCGCAGCGAATCGCTGCTTCTGCTCCGTTTTGACGCTAAACGTGCGTTTCGTGCACCAAATCGCCGCTTTTGCAGCGAAACGTGCGTTTCGTGCACCAAAATGCAGCTTTTGCAACGAAACGTGCGTTTCGCGCAGCGAATCGCTGCTTTTGCTCCGTTTTGACGCCAAACGTGCGTTTCGTGCACCAATTCGCCGTTTTTGGCACGATACGTGCGTTTCGCGCACCGAACCGCTGCTTTTGCAACGAAACGTGCGTTTCGCGCACCGAATCGCCGCTTTTGCAACGAAACGTGCGTTTCGTGCACCAAATCGTCGCTTTTGCAACGAAACGTGCGTTTCGCGCACCGAATCGTTGCTTCTGCTCCGTTTTGACGCTAAACGTGCGTTTCGTGCACCAAATCGCCGCCTTTGCAACGAAACGTGCGTTCCGCGCACCGAATCGCTGCTTCTGCTCCGTTTTGACGCTAAACGTGCGTTTCGTGCACCAAAATGCAGCTTTTGCAACGAAACGTGCGTTTCGCGCATCGAATCGCTGCTTCTGCTCCGTTTTGACGCTAAACGTGCGTTTCGTGCACCAAATCGCCGCTTTTGCAACGAAACGTGCGTTTTGCGCACCGAATCGCTGCTTTTACTCCGCTTTGGCAAGAAACGTGCGTTTCGTGCACCAAATCGCCGCTTTTGCAACGAAACGTGCGTTTTGCGCACCGAATCGCTGCCTTTGCTCCGTTTTGACGCCAAACGAGCGATTCGTGCACCAAATCGCCGCTTTTGGTACGATACGTGCGTTTCGCGGCCCGAACCGATGCATTCGCAACGAAACGTGCGTTTGGCGCACCGAATCGCCGCTTTTGCAACGAAACGTGCGTTTCGTGCCCCAAAATGCAGCTTTTGCAACGAAACGTGCGTTTCGCGCAGCGAATCGCTGCTTCTGCTCCGTTTTGACGCTAAACGTGCGTTTCGTGCACCAAATCGCCGCTTTTGCAGCGAAACGTGCGTTTCGTGCACCAAAATGCAGCTTTTGCAACGAAACGTGCGTTTCGCGCAGCGAATCGCTGCTTCTGCTCCGTTTTGACGCTAAACGTGCGTTTCGTGCACCAGATCGCTGCTTTTGCAACGAAACATGCATTTCGTGCACCAAATCGCCGCTTTTGCAGCGAAACGTGCGTTCTGTGCACCAAATCGCCGCTTTTGCATCGAAACGTGCGTATCGCGCAGCGAATCGCCCCTTTTGCTCCGTTTTGGCAAGAAACGTGCGTTTCGTGCACCATATCACCGCTTTTGCAGCGAAACGTGCGTTCTGTGCACCAAATCGCCGCTTTTGCATCGAAACGTGCGTATCGCGCAGCGAATCGCCCCTTTTGCTCCGTTTTGGCAGGAAACATGCGTTTCGTGCACCAAAACGCCGCTTTTGCAACGAAACGTGCGTTTCGTGCACCAAAATGCAGCTTTTGCAACGAAACGTGCGTTTGGCGCACCGAATCGCCGCTTTTGCAACGAAACGTGCGTTTCGTGCACCAAATCGCCGCTTTTGCAACGAAACATGCATTTCGCGCACCGAATCGTTGCTTTTACTCCGTTTTGACGCTAAGCGAGCGTTTGGAGCACCAAAACGCCGCTTTTGAATCGAAACGTGCGTTTCGTGCACCAAATCGCCGCTTTTGCAATGAAACGTGCGTTTTGCGCACCGAATCGCTGCCCTTACTCCGTTTTGGCAAGAAACGTGCGTTTCGCGCACCAAATCGCCGCTTTTGCAACGAAACGTGCGTTTCGTGCACCAAAATGCAGCTTTTGCAACGAAACGTGCGTTTCGCGCACCGAATCGCTGCTTTTGCACCGTTTTGACGCTAAACGTGCGTTTCGTGCACCAAATCGCCGCTTTTGCAACGAAACATGCATTTCGCGCACCGAATCGTTGCTTTTACTCCGTTTTGACGCTAAGCGTGCGTTTGGAGCACCAAAACGCCGCTTTTGAATCGAAACGTGCGTTTCGTGCACCAAATCGCCGCTTTTGCAATGAAACGTGCGTTTTGCGCACCGAATCGCTGCCCTTACTCCGTTTTGGCAAGAAACGTGCGTTTCGCGCACCAAATCGCCGCTTTTGCAACGAAACGTGCGTTTCGCGCAACGAATCACCGCTTTTGCTGCGTTTTGACGCTCAAGGTGTGTTTCGTGCACCAAATCGCCGCTTTTGCAACGAAACGTGCGTTTCGCGCACCGAATCGCTGCTTTTGCAACGAAACGTGCGTTTTGCGCACCGAATCGCTGCTTTTGCTCCGTCTTGGCAAGAAACATGCGTTTCGTGCACCATATCACCGCTTTTGCAGCGAAACGTGCGTTCTGTGCACCAAATCGCCGCTTTTGCATCGAAACGTGCGTATCGCGCAGCGAATCGCCTCTTTTGCTCCGTTGTGGCAAGAAACGTGCGTTTCGTGCACCAAATCGCCGCTTTTGCAACGAAACGTGCGTTTCGCGCACCGAATCGCTGCTTTTGCTCCGTTTTGACGCCAAACGTGCGTTTCGTGCACCAATTCGCCGTTTTTTGGCATGATACGTGCGTTTCATGCACCGAACCGCTGCTTTTGCAACGAAACGTGCGTTTCGCGCACCGAATCGCCGCTTTTGCAACGAAACGTGCGTTTCGTGCACCAAATCGTCGCTTTTGCAACGAAACGTGTGTTTCGCGCACCGAATCGTTGCTTCTGCTCCGTTATGACGCTAAACGTGCGTTTCGTGCACCAAATCGCCGCCTTCGCAACGAAACGTGCGTTCCGCGCACCGAATCGCTGCTTCTGCTCCGTTTTGACGCTAAACGTGCGTTTCGTGCACCAAAATGCAGCTTTTGCAACGAAACGTGCGTTTCGCGCATCGAATCGCTGCTTCTGCTCCGTTTTGACGCTAAACGTGCGTTTCGTTCACCAAAACGCCGCTTTTGCAGCGAAACGTGCGCTTCGCGCACCGAATCGCTGCTCTTGCTCCGTTTCGGCAAGAAACCTGCGTTTCGTGCACCAAATCGAAGCTTTTGCAACGAAACGTGCGTTTCGTGCACCAAAATGCCGGTTTGGCAACGAAACGTGCGTTTCATACACCAAAATGCCTCTTTTGCAACGAAACGTGCGTATCGCGCAGCGAATCGCCCCTTTTGCTCCGCTTTGGCAAGAAACATGCGTTTCGTGCACCATATCACCGCTTTTGCAGCGAAACGTGCGTTTCGTGCACCAAATCGCCGCCTTTGCAACGAAACGTGCGTTTCGCCCCTTTTGCTCCGTTTTGGCAAGAAACATGCGTTTCGTGCACCAAAACGCCGCTTTTGCAACGAAACGTGCGTTCCGCGCACCGAGTCACTGCTTTTGCTGCGTTTCGACGCTGAAGGTATGTTTCGTGCACCAAATCGCCGCTTTTGAAGCGAAACGTGCGTTTGGTGCACCAAATCGCCGCCTTTGCAACGAAACGTGAGTTTCGCGCACCGAATCGCTGCCTTTGCTCCGTTTTGACGCCAAACGAGCGATTCGTGCACCAAATCGCCGCTTTTGGTACGATACGTGCGCTTCGCGGGCCGAACAATTGCTTTCGCAACGAAACGTGCGTTTCGCGCACCGAATCGCCGCTTTTACTCCGTTTTTACAAGAAGCGTGCGTTTCGTGCACCAAATCGCCGCTTTTGCAACGAAACGTGCGTTTTGCGCACCCAATCGCTGCTTTTACTCCGCTTTGGCAAGAAACGGGCGTTTCGTGCACCAAATCGCCGCTTTTGCAACGAAACGTGCGTTTTGCGCACCGAATCGCTGCTTTTGCTCCGTCTTGGCAAGAAACATGCGTTTCGTGCACCATATCACCGCTTTTGCAGCGAAACGTGCGTTCTGTGCACCAAATCGCCGCTTTTGCATCGAAACGTGCGTATCGCGCAGCGAATCGCCCCTTTTGCTCCGTTTTGGCAAGAAACATGCGTTTCGTGCACCAAAACGCCGCTTTTGCAACGAAACGTGCGTTTCGCGCACCGAATCGCTGCCTTTGCTCCGTTTTGACGCCAAACGAGCGATTCGTGCACCAAATCGCCGCTTTTGGTACGATACGTGCGTTTCGCGGGCCGAACCGATGCTTTCGCAACGAAACGTGCGTTTCGCGCACCGAATCGCCGCTTTTGCAACGAAACGTGCGTTTCGTGCACCAAAATGCTGCTTTTGCAACGAAACGTGCGTTTCGCGCAGCGAATCGCTGCTTCTGCTCCGTTTTGACGCTAAACGTGCGTTTCGTGCACCAAATCGCCGCTTTTGCAACGAAACGTGCGTTTCGTGCACCAAAATGCAGCT
This sequence comes from Stelis phaeoptera, assembly GCA_943735885.1. Lineage (NCBI taxonomy): Eukaryota > Metazoa > Arthropoda > Insecta > Hymenoptera > Megachilidae > Stelis > Stelis phaeoptera. Next base: position 103,353 of record CALSEM010000074.1, read on the forward strand.
TTTGCAACGAAACGTGCGTTTTGCGCCGCGAATCGCTGTTTCTGCTCCGTTTTGACGCTAAACGTGCGTTTCGTGCACCAAATCGCCGCTTTTGCAACGAAACATGCATTTCGCGCACCGAATCGTTGCTTTTACTCCGTTTTGACGCTAAGCGTGCGTTTGGAGCACCAAAACGCCGCTTTTGAATCGAAACGTACGTTTCGTGCACCAAATCGCCGCTTTTGCAACGAAACGTGCGTTTCGCGCACCGAATCGCTGCTTTTGCTCCGTTTTGACGCCAAACGTGCGTTTCGTGCACCAATTCGCCGTTTTTGGCACGATACGTGCGTTTCGCGCACCGAACCGCTGCTTTTGCAACGAAACGTGCGTTTCGCGCACCGAATCGCCGCTTTTGCAACGAAACGTGCGTTTCGTGCACCAAATCGTCGCTTTTGCAACGAAACGTGCGTTTCGCGCACCGAATCGTTGCTTCTGCTCCGTTTTGACGCTAAACGTGCGTTTCGTGCACCAAATCGCCGCCTTTGCAACGAAACGTGCGTTCCGCGCACCGAATCGCTGCTTCTGCTCCGTTTTGACGCTAAACGTGCGTTTCGTGCACCAAAATGCAGCTTTTGCAACGAAACGTGCGTTTCGCGCATCGAATCGCTGCTTCTGCTCCGTTTTGACGCTAAACGTGCGTTTCGTGCACCAAATCGCCGCTTTTGCAACGAAACGTGCGTTTCGTGCACCAAAATGCAGCTTTTGCAACGAAACGTGCGTATCGCGCAGCGAATCGCCTCTTTTGCTCCGTTGTGGCAAGAAACGTGCGTTTCGTGCACCAAATCGCCGCTTTTGCAACGAAACGTGCGTTTCGCGCACCGAATCGCTGCTTTTGCTCCGTTTTGACGCCAAACGTGCGTTTCGTGCACCAATTCGCCGTTTTTGGCACGATACGTGCGTTTCGCGCACCGAACCGCTGCTTTTGCAACGAAACGTGCGTTTCGCGCACCGAATCGCCGCTTTTGCAACGAAACGTGCGTTTCGTGCACCAAATCGTCGCTTTTGCAACGAAACGTGCGTTTCGCGCACCGAATCGTTGCTTCTGCTCCGTTTTGACGCTAAACGTGCGTTTCGTGCACCAAATCGCCGCCTTTGCAACGAAACGTGCGTTCCGCGCACCGAATCGCTGCTTCTGCTCCGTTTTGACGCTAAACGTGCGTTTCGTGCACCAAAATGCAGCTTTTGCAACGAAACGTGCGTTTCGCGCATCGAATCGCTGCTTCTGCTCCGTTTTGACGCTAAACGTGCGTTTCGTGCACCAAATCGCCGCTTTTGCAACGAAACGTGCGTTTTGCGCACCGAATCGCTGCTTTTACTCCGCTTTGGCAAGAAACGTGCGTTTCGTGCACCAAATCGCCGCTTTTGCAACGAAACGTGCGTTTTGCGCACCGAATCGCTGCCTTTGCTCCGTTTTGACGCCAAACGAGCGATTCGTGCACCAAATCGCCGCTTTTGGTACGATACGTGCGTTTCGCGGCCCGAACCGATGCATTCGCAACGAAACGTGCGTTTGGCGCACCGAATCGCCGCTTTTGCAACGAAACGTGCGTTTCGTGCCCCAAAATGCAGCTTTTGCAACGAAACGTGCGTTTCGCGCAGCGAATCGCTGCTTCTGCTCCGTTTTGACGCTAAACGTGCGTTTCGTGCACCAAATCGCCGCTTTTGCAGCGAAACGTGCGTTTCGTGCACCAAAATGCAGCTTTTGCAACGAAACGTGCGTTTCGCGCAGCGAATCGCTGCTTCTGCTCCGTTTTGACGCTAAACGTGCGTTTCGTGCACCAGATCGCTGCTTTTGCAACGAAACATGCATTTCGTGCACCAAATCGCCGCTTTTGCAGCGAAACGTGCGTTCTGTGCACCAAATCGCCGCTTTTGCATCGAAACGTGCGTATCGCGCAGCGAATCGCCCCTTTTGCTCCGTTTTGGCAAGAAACGTGCGTTTCGTGCACCATATCACCGCTTTTGCAGCGAAACGTGCGTTCTGTGCACCAAATCGCCGCTTTTGCATCGAAACGTGCGTATCGCGCAGCGAATCGCCCCTTTTGCTCCGTTTTGGCAGGAAACATGCGTTTCGTGCACCAAAACGCCGCTTTTGCAACGAAACGTGCGTTTCGTGCACCAAAATGCAGCTTTTGCAACGAAACGTGCGTTTGGCGCACCGAATCGCCGCTTTTGCAACGAAACGTGCGTTTCGTGCACCAAATCGCCGCTTTTGCAACGAAACATGCATTTCGCGCACCGAATCGTTGCTTTTACTCCGTTTTGACGCTAAGCGAGCGTTTGGAGCACCAAAACGCCGCTTTTGAATCGAAACGTGCGTTTCGTGCACCAAATCGCCGCTTTTGCAATGAAACGTGCGTTTTGCGCACCGAATCGCTGCCCTTACTCCGTTTTGGCAAGAAACGTGCGTTTCGCGCACCAAATCGCCGCTTTTGCAACGAAACGTGCGTTTCGTGCACCAAAATGCAGCTTTTGCAACGAAACGTGCGTTTCGCGCACCGAATCGCTGCTTTTGCACCGTTTTGACGCTAAACGTGCGTTTCGTGCACCAAATCGCCGCTTTTGCAACGAAACATGCATTTCGCGCACCGAATCGTTGCTTTTACTCCGTTTTGACGCTAAGCGTGCGTTTGGAGCACCAAAACGCCGCTTTTGAATCGAAACGTGCGTTTCGTGCACCAAATCGCCGCTTTTGCAATGAAACGTGCGTTTTGCGCACCGAATCGCTGCCCTTACTCCGTTTTGGCAAGAAACGTGCGTTTCGCGCACCAAATCGCCGCTTTTGCAACGAAACGTGCGTTTCGCGCAACGAATCACCGCTTTTGCTGCGTTTTGACGCTCAAGGTGTGTTTCGTGCACCAAATCGCCGCTTTTGCAACGAAACGTGCGTTTCGCGCACCGAATCGCTGCTTTTGCAACGAAACGTGCGTTTTGCGCACCGAATCGCTGCTTTTGCTCCGTCTTGGCAAGAAACATGCGTTTCGTGCACCATATCACCGCTTTTGCAGCGAAACGTGCGTTCTGTGCACCAAATCGCCGCTTTTGCATCGAAACGTGCGTATCGCGCAGCGAATCGCCTCTTTTGCTCCGTTGTGGCAAGAAACGTGCGTTTCGTGCACCAAATCGCCGCTTTTGCAACGAAACGTGCGTTTCGCGCACCGAATCGCTGCTTTTGCTCCGTTTTGACGCCAAACGTGCGTTTCGTGCACCAATTCGCCGTTTTTTGGCATGATACGTGCGTTTCATGCACCGAACCGCTGCTTTTGCAACGAAACGTGCGTTTCGCGCACCGAATCGCCGCTTTTGCAACGAAACGTGCGTTTCGTGCACCAAATCGTCGCTTTTGCAACGAAACGTGTGTTTCGCGCACCGAATCGTTGCTTCTGCTCCGTTATGACGCTAAACGTGCGTTTCGTGCACCAAATCGCCGCCTTCGCAACGAAACGTGCGTTCCGCGCACCGAATCGCTGCTTCTGCTCCGTTTTGACGCTAAACGTGCGTTTCGTGCACCAAAATGCAGCTTTTGCAACGAAACGTGCGTTTCGCGCATCGAATCGCTGCTTCTGCTCCGTTTTGACGCTAAACGTGCGTTTCGTTCACCAAAACGCCGCTTTTGCAGCGAAACGTGCGCTTCGCGCACCGAATCGCTGCTCTTGCTCCGTTTCGGCAAGAAACCTGCGTTTCGTGCACCAAATCGAAGCTTTTGCAACGAAACGTGCGTTTCGTGCACCAAAATGCCGGTTTGGCAACGAAACGTGCGTTTCATACACCAAAATGCCTCTTTTGCAACGAAACGTGCGTATCGCGCAGCGAATCGCCCCTTTTGCTCCGCTTTGGCAAGAAACATGCGTTTCGTGCACCATATCACCGCTTTTGCAGCGAAACGTGCGTTTCGTGCACCAAATCGCCGCCTTTGCAACGAAACGTGCGTTTCGCCCCTTTTGCTCCGTTTTGGCAAGAAACATGCGTTTCGTGCACCAAAACGCCGCTTTTGCAACGAAACGTGCGTTCCGCGCACCGAGTCACTGCTTTTGCTGCGTTTCGACGCTGAAGGTATGTTTCGTGCACCAAATCGCCGCTTTTGAAGCGAAACGTGCGTTTGGTGCACCAAATCGCCGCCTTTGCAACGAAACGTGAGTTTCGCGCACCGAATCGCTGCCTTTGCTCCGTTTTGACGCCAAACGAGCGATTCGTGCACCAAATCGCCGCTTTTGGTACGATACGTGCGCTTCGCGGGCCGAACAATTGCTTTCGCAACGAAACGTGCGTTTCGCGCACCGAATCGCCGCTTTTACTCCGTTTTTACAAGAAGCGTGCGTTTCGTGCACCAAATCGCCGCTTTTGCAACGAAACGTGCGTTTTGCGCACCCAATCGCTGCTTTTACTCCGCTTTGGCAAGAAACGGGCGTTTCGTGCACCAAATCGCCGCTTTTGCAACGAAACGTGCGTTTTGCGCACCGAATCGCTGCTTTTGCTCCGTCTTGGCAAGAAACATGCGTTTCGTGCACCATATCACCGCTTTTGCAGCGAAACGTGCGTTCAGTGCACCAAATCGCCGCTTTTGCATCGAAACGTGCGTATCGCGCAGCGAATCGCCCCTTTTGCTCCGTTTTGGCAAGAAACATGCGTTTCGTGCACCAAAACGCCGCTTTTGCAACGAAACGTGCGTTTCGCGCACCGAATCGCTGCCTTTGCTCCGTTTTGACGCCAAACGAGCGATTCGTGCACCAAATCGCCGCTTTTGGTACGATACGTGCGTTTCGCGGGCCGAACCGATGCTTTCGCAACGAAACGTGCGTTTCGCGCACCGAATCGCCGCTTTTGCAACGAAACGTGCGTTTCGTGCACCAAAATGCTGCTTTTGCAACGAAACGTGCGTTTCGCGCAGCGAATCGCTGCTTCTGCTCCGTTTTGACGCTAAACGTGCGTTTCGTGCACCAAATCGCCGCTTTTGCAACGAAACGTGCGTTTCGTGCACCAAAATGCAGCTTTTGCAACGAAACGTGCGTTTTGCGCCGCGAATCGCTGTTTCTGCTCCGTTTTGACGCTAAACGTGCGTTTCGTGCACCAAATCGCCGCTTTTGCAACGAAACATGCATTTCGCGCACCGAATCGTTGCTTTTACTCCGTTTTGACGCTAAGCGTGCGTTTGGAGCACCAAAACGCCGCTTTTGAATCGAAACGTACGTTTCGTGCACCAAATCGCCGCTTTTGCAACGAAACGTGCGTTTCGCGCACCGAATCGCTGCTTTTGCTCCGTTTTGACGCCAAACGTGCGTTTCGTGCACCAATTCGCCGTTTTTGGCACGATACGTGCGTTTCGCGCACCGAACCGCTGCTTTTGCAACGAAACGTGCGTTTCGCGCACCGAATCGCCGCTTTTGCAACGAAACGTGCGTTTCGTGCACCAAATCGTCGCTTTTGCAACGAAACGTGCGTTTCGCGCACCGAATCGTTGCTTCTGCTCCGTTTTGACGCTAAACGTGCGTTTCGTGCACCAAATCGCCGCCTTTGCAACGAAACGTGCGTTCCGCGCACCGAATCGCTGCTTCTGCTCCGTTTTGACGCTAAACGTGCGTTTCGTGCACCAAAATGCAGCTTTTGCAACGAAACGTGCGTTTCGCGCATCGAATCGCTGCTTCTGCTCCGTTTTGACGCTAAACGTGCGTTTCGTGCACCAAATCGCCGCTTTTGCAACGAAACGTGCGTTTCGTGCACCAAAATGCAGCTTTTGCAACGAAACGTGCGTATCGCGCAGCGAATCGCCTCTTTTGCTCCGTTGTGGCAAGAAACGTGCGTTTCGTGCACCAAATCGCCGCTTTTGCAACGAAACGTGCGTTTCGCGCACCGAATCGCTGCTTTTGCTCCGTTTTGACGCCAAACGTGCGTTTCGTGCACCAATTCGCCGTTTTTGGCACGATACGTGCGTTTCGCGCACCGAACCGCTGCTTTTGCAACGAAACGTGCGTTTCGCGCACCGAATCGCCGCTTTTGCAACGAAACGTGCGTTTCGTGCACCAAATCGTCGCTTTTGCAACGAAACGTGCGTTTCGCGCACCGAATCGTTGCTTCTGCTCCGTTTTGACGCTAAACGTGCGTTTCGTGCACCAAATCGCCGCCTTTGCAACGAAACGTGCGTTCCGCGCACCGAATCGCTGCTTCTGCTCCGTTTTGACGCTAAACGTGCGTTTCGTGCACCAAAATGCAGCTTTTGCAACGAAACGTGCGTTTCGCGCATCGAATCGCTGCTTCTGCTCCGTTTTGACGCTAAACGTGCGTTTCGTGCACCAAATCGCCGCTTTTGCAACGAAACGTGCGTTTTGCGCACCGAATCGCTGCTTTTACTCCGCTTTGGCAAGAAACGTGCGTTTCGTGCACCAAATCGCCGCTTTTGCAACGAAACGTGCGTTTTGCGCACCGAATCGCTGCCTTTGCTCCGTTTTGACGCCAAACGAGCGATTCGTGCACCAAATCGCCGCTTTTGGTACGATACGTGCGTTTCGCGGCCCGAACCGATGCTTTCGCAACGAAACGTGCGTTTGGCGCACCGAATCGCCGCTTTTGCAACGAAACGTGCGTTTCGTGCCCCAAAATGCAGCTTTTGCAACGAAACGTGCGTTTCGCGCAGCGAATCGCTGCTTCTGCTCCGTTTTGACGCTAAACGTGCGTTTCGTGCACCAAATCGCCGCTTTTGCAGCGAAACGTGCGTTTCGTGCACCAAAATGCAGCTTTTGCAACGAAACGTGCGTTTCGCGCAGCGAATCGCTGCTTTTGCTCCGTTTTGACGCCAAACGTGCGTTTCGTGCACCAATTCGCCGTTTTTGGCACGATACGTGCGTTTCGCGCACCGAACCGCTGCTTTTGCAACGAAACGTGCGTTTCGCGCACCGAATCGCCGCTTTTGCAACGAAACGTGCGTTTCGTGCACCAAATCGTCGCTTTTGCAACGAAACGTGCGTTTCGCGCACCGAATCGTTGCTTCTGCTCCGTTTTGACGCTAAACGTGCGTTTCGTGCACCAAATCGCCGCCTTTGCAACGAAACGTGCGTTCCGCGCACCGAATCGCTGCTTCTGCTCCGTTTTGACGCTAAACGTGCGTTTCGTGCACCAAAATGCAGCTTTTGCAACGAAACGTGCGTTTCGCGCATCGAATCGCTGCTTCTGCTCCGTTTTGACGCTAAACGTGCGTTTCGTGCACCAAATCGCCGCTTTTGCAACGAAACGTGCGTTTTGCGCACCGAATCGCTGCTTTTACTCCGCTTTGGCAAGAAACGTGCGTTTCGTGCACCAAATCGCCGCTTTTGCAACGAAACGTGCGTTTTGCGCACCGAATCGCTGCCTTTGCTCCGTTTTGACGCCAAACGAGCGATTCGTGCACCAAATCGCCGCTTTTGGTACGATACGTGCGTTTCGCGGCCCGAACCGATGCATTCGCAACGAAACGTGCGTTTGGCGCACCGAATCGCCGCTTTTGCAACGAAACGTGCGTTTCGTGCCCCAAAATGCAGCTTTTGCAACGAAACGTGCGTTTCGCGCAGCGAATCGCTGCTTCTACTCCGTTTTGACGCTAAACGTGCGTTTCGTGCACCAAATCGCCGCTTTTGCAGCGAAACGTGCGTTTCGTGCACCAAAATGCAGCTTTTGCAACGAAACGTGCGTTTCGCGCAGCGAATCGCTGCTTCTGCTCCGTTTTGACGCTAAACGTGCGTTTCGTGCACCAGATCGCTGCTTTTGCAACGAAACATGCATTTCGTGCACCAAATCGCCGCTTTTGCAGCGAAACGTGCGTTCTGTGCACCAAATCGCCGCTTTTGCATCGAAACGTGCGTATCGCGCAGCGAATCGCCCCTTTTGCTCCGTTTTGGCAAGAAACGTGCGTTTCGTGCACCATATCACCGCTTTTGCAGCGAAACGTGCGTTCTGTGCACCAAATCGCCGCTTTTGCATCGAAACGTGCGTATCGCGCAGCGAATCGCCCCTTTTGCTCCGTTTTGGCAGGAAACATGCGTTTCGTGCACCAAAACGCCGCTTTTGCAACGAAACGTGCGTTTCGCGCACCGAATCGCTGCCTTTGCTCCGTTTTGACGCCAAACGAGCGATTCGTGCACCAAATCGCCGCTTTTGGTACGATACGTGCGTTTCGCGGGCCGAACCGATGCTTTCGCAACGAAACGTGCGTTTCGCGCACCGAATCGCCGCTTTTGCAACGAAACGTGCGTTTCGTGCACCAAAATGCAGCTTTTGCAACGAAACGTGCGTTTCGCGCAGCGAATCGCTGCTTCTGCTCCGTTTTGACGCTAAACGTGCGTTTCGTGCACCAAATCGCCGCTTTTGCAACGAAACGTGCGTTTCGTGCACCAAAATGCAGCTTTTGCAACGAAACGTGCGTTTCGCGCAGCGAATCGCTGCTTCTGCTCCGTTTTGACGCTAAACGTGCGTTTCGTGCACCAAATCGCCGCTTTTGCAACGAAACATGCATTTCGCGCACCGAATCGTTGCTTTTACTCCGTTTTGACGCTAAGCGTGCGTTTGGAGCACCAAAACGCCGCTTTTGAATCGAAACGTGCGTTTCGTGCAACAAATCGCCGCTTTTGCAATGAAACGTGCGTTTTGCGCACCGAATCGCTGCCCTTACTCCGTTTTGGCAAGAAGCGTGCGTTTCGCGCACCAAATCGCCGCTTTTGCAACGAAACGTGCGTTTCGCGCAACGAATCACCGCTTTTGCTGCGTTTTGACGCTCAAGGTGTGTTTCGTGCACCAAATCGCCGCTTTTGCAACGAAACGTGCGTTTCGCGCCCCGAATCGCTGTTTCTGCTCCGTTTTGACGCTAAACGTCCGGTTCGTGCACCAAATCGCCGCTTTTGCAACGAAACGTGCGTTTCGTGCACCAAAATGCAGCTTTTGCAACGAAACGTGCGTTTTGCGCAGCGAATCGCTGCTTCTGCTCCGTTTTGACGCTAAACGTGCGTTTCGTGCACCAAATCGCCGCTTTTGCAACGAAACATGCATTTCGCGCACCGAATCGTTGCTTTTACTCCGTTTTGACGCTAAGCGTGCGTTTGGAGCACCAAAACGCCGCTTTTGAATCGAAACGTACGTTTCGTGCACCAAATCGCCGCTTTTGCAATGAAACGTGCGTTTTGCGCACCGAATCGCTGCCCTTACTCCGTTTTGGCAAGAAACGTGCGTCTCGCGCACCAAATCGCCGCTTTTGCAACGAAACGTGCGTATCGCGCAGCGAATCGCCTCTTTTGCTCCGTTGTGGCAAGAAACGTGCGTTTCGTGCACCAAATCGCCGCTTTTGCAACGAAACGTGCGTTTCGCGCACCGAATCGCTGCTTTTGCTCCGTTTTGACGCCAAACGTGCGTTTCGTGCACCAATTCGCCGTTTTTGGCACGATACGTGCGTTTCGCGTACCGAACCGCTGCTTTTGCAACGAAACGTGCGTTTCGCGCACCGAATCGCCGCTTTTGCAACGAAACGTGCGTTTCGTGCACCAAATCGTCGCTTTTGCAACGAAACGTGCGTTTCGCGCACCGAATCGTTGCTTCTGCTCCGTTTTGACGCTAAACGTGCGTTTCGTGCACCAAATCGCCGCCTTTGCAACGAAACGTGCGTTTTGCGCACCGAATCGCTGCTTTTACTCCGCTTTGGCAAGAAACGTGCGTTTCGTGCACCAAATCGCCGCTTTTGCAACGAAACGTGCGTTTTGCGCACCGAATCGCTGCCTTTGCTCCGTTTTGACGCCAAACGAGCGATTCGTGCACCAAATCGCCGCTTTTGGTACGATACGTGCGTTTCGCGGCCCGAACCGATGCTTTCGCAACGAAACGTGCGTTTGGCGCACCGAATCGCCGCTTTTGCAACGAAACGTGCGTTTCGTGCCCCAAAATGCAGCTTTTGCAACGAAACGTGCGTTTCGCGCAGCGAATCGCTGCTTCTGCTCCGTTTTGACGCTAAACGTGCGTTTCGTGCACCAAATCGCCGCTTTTGCAGCGAAACGTGCGTTTCGTGCACCAAAATGCAGCTTTTGCAACGAAACGTGCGTTTCGCGCAGCGAATCGCTGCTTTTGCTCCGTTTTGACGCCAAACGTGCGTTTCGTGCACCAATTCGCCGTTTTTGGCACGATACGTGCGTTTCGCGCACCAAATCGCCGCTTTTGCAACGAAACGTGCGTTTCGCGCACCGAATCGCTGCCTTTGCTCCGTTTTGACGCCAAACGAGCGATTCGTGCACCAAATCGCCGCTTTTGGTACGATACGTGCGTTTCGCGGCCCGAACCGATGCTTTCGCAACGAAACGTGCGTTTGGCGCACCGAATCGCCGCTTTTGCAACGAAACGTACGTTTCGTGCACCAAATCGCCGCTTTTGCAATGAAACGTGCGTTTTGCGCACCGAATCGCTGCCCTTACTCCGTTTTGGCAAGAAACGTGCGTTTCGTGCACCAAATCGTCGCTTTTGCAACGAAACGTGCGTTTCGCGCACCGAATCGTTGCTTCTGCTCCGTTTTGACGCTAAACGTGCGTTTCGTGCACCAAATCGCCGCCTTTGCAACGAAACGTGCGTTCCGCGCACCGAATCGCTGCTTCTGCTCCGTTTTGACGCTAAACGTGCGTTTCGTGCACCAAAATGCAGCTTTTGCAACGAAACGTGCGTTTCGCGCATCGAATCGCTGCTTCTGCTCCGTTTTGACGCTAAACGTGCGTTTCGTGCACCAAATCGCCGCTTTTGCAACGAAACGTGCGTTTTGCGCACCGAATCGCTGCTTTTACTCCGCTTTGGCAAGAAACGTGCGTTTCGTGCACCAAATCGCCGCTTTTGCAACGAAACGTGCGTTTTGCGCACCGAATCGCTGCCTTTGCTCCGTTTTGACGCCAAACGAGCGATTCGTGCACCAAATCGCCGCTTTTGGTACGATACGTGCGTTTCGCGGCCCGAACCGATGCATTCGCAACGAAACGTGCGTTTGGCGCACCGAATCGCCGCTTTTGCAACGAAACGTGCGTTTCGTGCCCCAAAATGCAGCTTTTGCAACGAAACGTGCGTTTCGCGCAGCGAATCGCTGCTTCTGCTCCGTTTTGACGCTAAACGTGCGTTTCGTGCACCAAATCGCCGCTTTTGCAGCGAAACGTGCGTTTCGTGCACCAAAATGCAGCTTTTGCAACGAAACGTGCGTTTCGCGCAGCGAATCGCTGCTTCTGCTCCGTTTTGACGCTAAACGTGCGTTTCGTGCACCAGATCGCTGCTTTTGCAACGAAACATGCATTTCGTGCACCAAATCGCCGCTTTTGCAGCGAAACGTGCGTTCTGTGCACCAAATCGCCGCTTTTGCATCGAAACGTGCGTATCGCGCAGCGAATCGCCCCTTTTGCTCCGTTTTGGCAAGAAACGTGCGTTTCGTGCACCATATCACCGCTTTTGCAGCGAAACGTGCGTTCTGTGCACCAAATCGCCGCTTTTGCATCGAAACGTGCGTATCGCGCAGCGAATCGCCCCTTTTGCTCCGTTTTGGCAGGAAACATGCGTTTCGTGCACCAAAACGCCGCTTTTGCAACGAAACGTGCGTTTCGCGCACCGAATCGCTGCCTTTGCTCCGTTTTGACGCCAAACGAGCGATTCGTGCACCAAATCGCCGCTTTTGGTACGATACGTGCGTTTCGCGGGCCGAACCGATGCTTTCGCAACGAAACGTGCGTTTCGCGCACCGAATCGCCGCTTTTGCAACGAAACGTGCGTTTCGTGCACCAAAATGCAGCTTTTGCAACGAAACGTGCGTTTCGCGCAGCGAATCGCTGCTTCTGCTCCGTTTTGACGCTAAACGTGCGTTTCGTGCACCAAATCGCCGCTTTTGCAACGAAACGTGCGTTTCGTGCACCAAAATGCAGCTTTTGCAACGAAACGTGCGTTTCGCGCAGCGAATCGCTGCTTCTGCTCCGTTTTGACGCTAAACGTGCGTTTCGTGCACCAAATCGCCGCTTTTGCAACGAAACATGCATTTCGCGCACCGAATCGTTGCTTTTACTCCGTTTTGACGCTAAGCGTGCGTTTGGAGCACCAAAACGCCGCTTTTGAATCGAAACGTGCGTTTCGTGCAACAAATCGCCGCTTTTGCAATGAAACGTGCGTTTTGCGCACCGAATCGCTGCCCTTACTCCGTTTTGGCAAGAAGCGTGCGTTTCGCGCACCAAATCGCCGCTTTTGCAACGAAACGTGCGTTTCGCGCAACGAATCACCGCTTTTGCTGCGTTTTGACGCTCAAGGTGTGTTTCGTGCACCAAATCGCCGCTTTTGCAACGAAACGTGCGTTTCGCGCACCGAATCGCTGTTTCTGCTCCGTTTTGACGCTAAACGTCCGGTTCGTGCACCAAAACGCAGCTTTTGCAGCGAAACGTGCGTTCCGCGCACCGAATCGCTGCTTTTGCTTCGTTTTGACGCTAAACGTGCGTTTCGTGCACCAAATCGCCGCTTTCGCAACGAAACGTGCGTATCGCGCAGCGAATCGCCTCTTTTGCTCCGTTGTGGCAAGAAACGTGCGTTTCGTGCACCAAATCGCCGCTTTTGCAACGAAACGTGCGTTTCGCGCACCGAATCGCTGCTTTTGCTCCGTTTTGACGCCAAACGTGCGTTTCGTGCACCAATTCGCCGTTTTTGGCACGATACGTGCGTTTCGCGCACCGAACCGCTGCTTTTGCAACGAAACGTGCGTTTCGCGCACCGAATCGCCGCCTTCGCAACGAAACGTGCGTTCCGCGCACCGAATCGCTGCTTCTGCTCCGTTTTGACGCTAAACGTGCGTTTCGTGCACCAAAATGCAGCTTTTGCAACGAAACGTGCGTTTCGCGCATCGAATCGCTGCTTCTGCTCCGTTTTGACGCTAAACGTGCGTTTCGTTCACCAAAACGCCGCTTTTGCAGCGAAACGTGCGCTTCGCGAAGCGAATCGCCGCTTTTGCAACGAAACGTGCGTTTCGCGCACCGAATCGCTGCTTTTGCACCGTTTTGACGCTAAACGTGCGTTTCGTGCACCAAATCGCCGCTTTTGCAACGAAACATGCATTTCGCGCACCGAATCGTTGCTTTTACTCCGTTTTGACGCTAAGCGTGCGTTTGGAGCACCAAAACGCCGCTTTTGAATCGAAACGTGCGTTTCGTGCACCAAATCGCCGCCGTTGCAGCGAAACGTGCGTTTCGCGCACCGAATCGCTGCTTTTGCTCCACTTTGACGCCAAACGAGCGTTTCGTGCACCAAATCGCCGCTTTTGGTACGATACGTCCGTTTGGCGCACCGAATCGATGCTTTTGCAACGAAACGTGCGTGTCGCACAACGAATCGCCGCTTTTGCTCCGTTTTGGCAAAAAACATGCGTTTCGTGCACCATATCACCGCTTTTGCAGCGAAACGTGCGTTCTGTGCACCAAATCGCCGCCTTTGCATCGAAACGTGCGTATCGCGCAGCGAATCGCCCCTTTTGCTCCGTTTTGGCAAGAAACATGCGTTTCGTGCACCAAAACGCCGCTTTTGCAACGAAACGTGCGTTCCGCGCACCGAGTCACTGCTTTTGCTGCGTTTCGACGCTAAAGGTATGTTTCGTGCACCAAATCGCCGCTTTTGCAGCGAAACGTGCGTTTCGTGCACCAAATCGCCGCCTTTGCAACGAAACGTGCGTTTCGCGCACCGAATCGCTGCCTTTGCTCCGTTTTGACGCCAAACGAGCGATTCGTGCACCAAATCGCCGCTTTTGGTACGATACGTGCGCTTCGCGGGCCGAACCGATGCTTTCGCAACGAAACGTGCGTTTCGCGCACCGAATCGCCGCTTTTGCTCCGTTTTTACAAGAAGCGTGCGTTTCGTGCACCAAATCGCCGCTTTTGCAACGAAACGTGCGTTTTGCGCACAGAATCGCTGCTTTTACTCCGCTTTGGAAAGAAACGTGCGTTTCGTGCACCAAATCGCCGCTTTTGCAACGAAACGTGCGTTTTGCGCACCGAATCGCTGCTTTTGCTCCGTCTTGGCAAGGAACATGCGTTTCGTGCACCATATCACCGCTTTTGCAGCAAAACGTGCGTTCTGTGCACCAAATCGCCGCTTTTGCATCGAAACGTGCGTATCGCGCAGCGAATCGCCCCTTTTGCTCCGTTTTGGCAAGAAACATGCGTTTCGTGCACCAAAACGCCGCTTTTGCAACGAAACGTGCGTTTCGCGCACCGAATCGCTGCCTTTGCTCCGTTTTGACGCCAAACGAGCGATTCGTGCACCAAATCGCCGCTTTTGGTACGATACGTGCGTTTCGCGGGCCGAACCGATGCTTTCGCAACGAAACGTGCGTTTCGCGCACCGAATCGCCGCTTTTGCTCCGTTTTTACAAGAAGCGTGCGTTTCGTCCACCAAATCGCCGCTTTTGCAACGAAGCGTGCGTTTTGCGCACCGAATCGCTGCTCTTACTCCGTTTTGGCAAGAAACGTGCGTTTCGCGCACCAAATCGCCGCTTTTGCAACGAAACGTGCGTTTCGTGCACCAAAATGCAGCTTTTGCAACGAAACGTGCGTTTCGCGCACCGAATCGCTGCTTCTGCTCCGTTTTGACGCTAAACGTGCGTTTCGTGCACCAAATCGCCGCTTTTGCAACGAAACATGCATTTCGCGCACCGAATCGTTGCTTTTACTCCGTTTTGACGCTAAGCGTGCGTTTGGAGCACCAAAACGCCGCTTTTGAATCGAAACGTGCGTTTCGTGCACCAAATCGCCGCTTTTGCAATGAAACGTGCGTTTTGCGCACCGAATCGCTGCCCTTGCTCCGTTTTGGCAAGAAACGTGCGTTTCGCGCACCAAATCGCCGCTTTTGCAACGAAACGTGCGTTTCGCGAAACGAATCACCGCTTTTGCTGCGTTTTGACGCTCAAGGTGTGTTTCGTGCACCAAATCGCCGCTTTTGCAACGAAACGTGCGTTTCGCGCACCGAATCGCTGCTTTTGCAACGAAACGTGCGTTTTGCGCACCGAATCGCTGCTTTTGCTCCGTCTTGGCAAGAAACATGCGTTTCGTGCACCATATCACCGCTTTTGCAGCGAAACGTGCGTTCTGTGCACCAAATCGCCGCTTTTGCATCGAAACGTGCGTATCGCGCAGCGAATCGCCTCTTTTGCTCCGTTGTGGCAAGAAACGTGCGTTTCGTGCACCAAATCGCCGCTTTTGCAACGAAACGTGCGTTTCGCGCACCGAATCGCTGCTTTTGCTCCGTTTTGACGCCAAACGTGCGTTTCGTGCACCAATTCGCCGTTTTTTGGCACGATACGTGCGTTTCATGCACCGAACCGCTGCTTTTGCAACGAAACGTGCGTTTCGCGCACCGAATCGCCGCTTTTGCAACGAAACGTGCGTTTCGTGCACCAAATCGTCGCTTTTGCAACGAAACGTGTGTTTCGCGCACCGAATCGTTGCTTCTGCTCCGTTATGACGCTAAACGTGCGTTTCGTGCACCAAATCGCCGCCTTCGCAACGAAACGTGCGTTCCGCGCACCGAATCGCTGCTTCTGCTCCGTTTTGACGCTAAACGTGCGTTTCGTGCACCAAAATGCAGCTTTTGCAACGAAACGTGCGTTTCGCGCATCGAATCGCTGCTTCTGCTCCGTTTTGACGCTAAACGTGCGTTTCGTTCACCAAAACGCCGCTTTTGCAGCGAAACGTGCGCTTCGCGCACCGAATCGCTGCTCTTGCTCCGTTTCGGCAAGAAACCTGCGTTTCGTGCACCAAATCGAAGCTTTTGCAACGAAACGTGCGTTTCGTGCACCAAAATGCCGGTTTGGCAACGAAACGTGCGTTTCATACACCAAAATGCCTCTTTTGCAACGAAACGTGCGTATCGCGCAGCGAATCGCCCCTTTTGCTCCGTTTTGGCAAGAAACATGCGTTTCGTGCACCATATCACCGCTTTTGCAGCGAAACGTGCGTTTCGTGCACCAAATCGCCGCCTTTGCAACGAAACGTGCGTTTCGCCCCTTTTGCTCCGTTTTGGCAAGAAACATGCGTTTCGTGCACCAAAACGCCGCTTTTGCAACGAAACGTGCGTTCCGCGCACCGAGTCACTGCTTTTGCTGCGTTTCGACGCTGAAGGTATGTTTCGTGCACCAAATCGCCGCTTTTGAAGCGAAACGTGCGTTTCGTGCACCAAATCGCCGCCTTTGCAACGAAACGTGAGTTTCGCGCACCGAATCGCTGCCTTTGCTCCGTTTTGACGCCAAACGAGCGATTCGTGCACCAAATCGCCGCTTTTGGTACGATACGTGCGCTTCGCGGGCCGAACAATTGCTTTCGCAACGAAACGTGCGTTTCGCGCACCGAATCGCCGCTTTTACTCCGTTTTTACAAGAAGCGTGCGTTTCGTGCACCAAATCGCCGCTTTTGCAACGAAACGTGCGTTTTGCGCACCCAATCGCTGCTTTTACTCCGCTTTGGCAAGAAACGGGCGTTTCGTGCACCAAATCGCCGCTTTTGCAACGAAACGTGCGTTTTGCGCACCGAATCGCTGCTTTTGCTCCGTCTTGGCAAGAAACATGCGTTTCGTGCACCATATCACCGCTTTTGCAGCGAAACGTGCGTTCTGTGCACCAAATCGCCGCTTTTGCATCGAAACGTGCGTATCGCGCAGCGAATCGCCCCTTTTGCTCCGTTTTGGCAAGAAACATGCGTTTCGTGCACCAAAACGCCGCTTTTGCAACGAAACGTGCGTTTCGCGCACCGAACCGCTGCCTTTGCTCCGTTTTGACGCCAAACGAGCGATTCGTGCACCAAATCGCCGCTTTTGGTACGATACGTGCGTTTCGCGGGCCGAACCGATGCTTTCGCAACGAAACGTGCGTTTCGCGCACCGAATCGCCGCTTTTGCTCCGTTTTTACAAGAAGCGTGCGTTTCGTGCACCAAATCGCCGCTTTTGCAACGAAACGTGCGTTTCGCGCACCAAATCGCCGCTTTTGCAACGAAACGTGCGTTTCGTGCACCAAATCGCCGCTTTTGCAACGAAACGTGCGTTTCGCGCACCGAATCGCTGCTTTTGCACCGTTTTGACGCTAAACGTGCGTCTCGTGCACCAAATCGCCGCTATTGCAACGAAACATGCATTTCGCGCACCGAATCGTTGCTTTTACTCCGTTTTGACGCTAAGCGAGCGTTTGGAGCACCAAAACGCCGCTTTTGAATCGAAACGTGCGTTTCGTGCACCAAATCGCCGCTTTTGCAATGAAACGTGCGTTTTGCGCACCGAATCGCTGCTCTTACTCCCTTTTGGCAAGAAACGTGCGTTTCGCGCACCAAATCGCCGCTTTTGCAACGAAACGTGCGTTTCGTGCACCAAAATGCAGCTTTTGCAACGAAACGTGCGTTTCGCGCAGCGAATCGCTGCTTCTGCTCCGTTTTGACGCTAAACGTGCGTTTCGTGCACCAAATCGCCGCTTTTGCAACGAAACATGCATTTCGCGCACCGAATCGTTGCTTTTACTCCGTTTTGACGCTAAGCGAGCGTTTGGAGCACCAAAACGCCGCTTTTGAATCGAAACGTGCGTTTCGTGCACCAAATCGCCGCTTTTGCAATGAAACATGCGTTTTGCGCACCGAATCGCTGCCCTTAATCCGTTTTTGCAAGAAACGTGCGTTTCGCGCACCAAATCGCCGCTTTTGCAACGAAACGTAAGTTTCGTGCACCAAAATGCAGCTTTTGCAACGAAACGTGCGTTTCGCGCACCGAATCGCTGCTTTTGCACCGTTTTGACGCTAAACGTGCGTTTCGTGCACCAAATCGCTGTTTTTGCAACGAAACATGCATTTCGCGCACCGAATCGTTGCTTTTACTCCGTTTTGACGCTAAGCGTGCGTTTGGAGCACCAAAACGCCGCTTTTGAATCGAAACGTGCGCGAAGTGCACCAAATCGCCGCCTTTGCAGCGAAACGTGCGTTTCGCGCACCGAATCGCTGCTTTTGCTCCGTTTTGACGCCAAACGAGCGTTTCGTGCACTAAATCGCCGCTTTTGGTACGATACGTCCGTTTGGCGCACCGAATCGATGCTTTTGCAACGAAACGTGCGTTTCGCGCAACGAATCGCCGCTTTTGCTCCGTTTTGGCAAGAAGTGTGCATTTCGTGAACCAAATCGCCGCTTTTGCAGCGTAACGTGCGTTTCGCGAAGCGAACCGCCGCTTTTGCAACGAAACGTGCGTTTCGCGCACCGAATCGCCGCTTTTGCAACGAAACGTGCGTTTCGTGCACCAAATCGTCGCTTTTGCAACGAAACGTGTGTTTCGCTCACCGAATCGTTGCTTCTGCTCCGTTTTGACGCTAAACGTGCGTTTCGTGCACCAAATCGCCGCCTTCGCAACGAAACGTGCGTTCCGCGCACCGAATCGCTGCTTCTGCTCCGTTTTGACGCTAAACGTGCGTTTCGTGCACCAAAATGCAGCTTTTGCAACGAAACGTGCGTTTCGCGCATCGAATCGCTGCTTCTGCTCCGTTTTGACGCTAAACGTGCGTTTCGTTCACCAAAACGCCGCTTTTGCAGCGAAACGTGCGCTTCGCGCACCGAATCGCTGCTCTTGCTCCGTTTCGGCAAGAAACCTGCGTTTCGTGCACCAAATCGAAGCTTTTGCAACGAAACGTGCGTTTCGTGCACCAAAATGCCGGTTTGGCAACGAAACGTGCGTTTCATACACCAAAATGCCTCTTTTGCAACGAAACGTGCGTATCGCGCAGCGAATCGCCCCTTTTGCTCCGTTTTGGCAAGAAACATGCGTTTCGTGCACCAAAACGCCGCTTTTGCAACGAAACGTGCGTTCCGCGCACCGAGTCACTGCTTTTGCTGCGTTTCGACGCTGAAGGTATGTTTCGTGCACCAAATCGCCGCTTTTGAAGCGAAACGTGCGTTTCGTGCACCAAATCGCCGCCTTTGCAACGAAACGTGAGTTTCGCGCACCGAATCGCTGCCTTTGCTCCGTTTTGACGCCAAACGAGCGATTCGTGCACCAAATCGCCGCTTTTGGTACGATACGTGCGCTTCGCGGGCCGAACAATTGCTTTCGCAACGAAACGTGCGTTTCGCGCACCGAATCGCCGCTTTTACTCCGTTTTTACAAGAAGCGTGCGTTTCGTGCACCAAATCGCCGCTTTTGCAACGAAACGTGCGTTTTGCGCACCCAATCGCTGCTTTTACTCCGCTTTGGCAAGAAACGGGCGTTTCGTGCACCAAATCGCCGCTTTTGCAACGAAACGTGCGTTTTGCACACCGAATCGCTGCTTTTGCTCCGTCTTGGCAAGAAACATGCGTTTCGTGCACCATATCACCGCTTTTGCAGCGAAACGTGCGTTCTGTGCACCAAATCGCCGCTTTTGCATCGAAACGTGCGTATCGCGCAGCGAATCGCCCCTTTTGCTCCGTTTTGGCAAGAAACATGCGTTTCGTGCACCAAAACGCCGCTTTTTCAACGAAACGTGCGTTTCGCGCACCGAACCGCTGCCTTTGCTCCGTTTTGACGCCAAACGAGCGATTCGTGCACCAAATCGCCGCTTTTGGTACGATACGTGCGTTTCGCGGGCCGAACCGATGCTTTCGCAACGAAACGTGCGTTTCGCGCACCGAATCGCCGCTTTTGCTCCGTTTTTACAAGAAGCGTGCGTTTCGTGCACCAAATCGCCGCTTTTGCAACGAAACGTGCGTTTTGCGCACAGAATCGCTGCTCTTACTCCGTTTTGGCAAGAAACGTGCGTTTCGCGCACCAAATCGCCGCTTTTGCAACGAAACGTGCGTTTCGTGCACCAAAATGCAGCTTTTGCAACGAAACGTGCGTTTCGCGCACCGAATCGCTGCTTCTGCTCCGTTTTGCCGCTAAACGTGCGTTTCGTGCACTAAATCGCCGCTTTTGCAACGAAACATGCATTTCGCGCACCGAATCGCTGCTTTTACTCCGTTTTGACGCTAAGCGAGCGTTTGGAGCACCAAAACGCCGCTTTTGCAGCGAAACGTGCGTTTCGTGCACCAAAATGCAGCTTTTGCAACGAAACGTGCGTTTCGCGCACCGAATCGCTGCTTTTGCACCGTTTTGACGCTAAACGTGCGTTTCGTGCACCAAATCGCTGTTTTTGCAACGAAACATGCATTTCGCGCACCGAATCGTTGCTTTTACTCCGTTTTGACGCTAAGCGTGCGTTTGGAGCACCAAAACGCCGCTTTGGAATCGAAACGTGCGTTTCGTGCACCAAATCGCCGCCTTTGCAGCGAAACGTGCGCTTCGCACTCCGAATCGCTGCTTTTGCTCCGTTTTGACGCCAAACGAGCGTTTCGTGCACCAAATCGCCGCTTTTGGTACGATACGTCCGTTTGGCGCACCGAATCGATGCTTTTGCAACGAAACGTGCGTTTCGCGCAACGAATCGCCGCTTTTGCTCCGTTTTGGCAAGAAGTGTGCATTTCGTGAACCAAATCGCCGCTTTTGCAGCGTAACGTGCGTTTCGCGAAGCGAATCGCCGCTTTTGCAACGAAACGTGCGTTTCGCGCACCGAATCGCTGCTTTTGCACCGTTTTGACGCTAAACGTGCGTTTCGTGCACCAAATCGCCGCTATTGCAACGAAACATGCATTTCGCGCACCGAATCGTTGCTTTTACTCCGTTTTGACGCTAAGCGAGCGTTTGGAGCACCAAAACGCCGCTTTTGAATCGAAACGTGCGTTTCGTGCACCAAATCGCCGCTTTTGCAATGAAACGTGCGTTTTGCGCACCGAATCGCTGCTCTTACTCCCTTTTGGCAAGAAACGTGCGTTTCGCGCACCAAATCGCCGCTTTTGCAACGAAACGTGCGTTTCGTGCACCAAAATGCAGCTTTTGCAACGAAACGTGCGTTTCGCGCAGCGAATCGCTGCTTCTGCTCCGTTTTGACGCTAAACGTGCGTTTCGTGCACTAAATCGCCGCTTTTGCAACGAAACATGCATTTCGCGCACCGAATCGCTGCTTTTACTCCGTTTTGACGCTAAGCGAGCGTTTGGAGCACCAAAACGCCGCTTTTGCAGCGAAACGTGCGTTTCGTGCACCAAAATGCAGCTTTTGCAACGAAACGTGCGTTTCGCGCACCGAATCGCTGCTTTTGCACCGTTTTGACGCTAAACGTGCGTTTCGTGCACCAAATCGCTGTTTTTGCAACGAAACATGCATTTCGCGCACCGAATCGTTGCTTTTACTCCGTTTTGACGCTAAGCGTGCGTTTGGAGCACCAAAACGCCGCTTTGGAATCGAAACGTGCGTTTCGTGCACCAAATCGCCGCCTTTGCAGCGAAACGTGCGTTTCGCACTCCGAATCGCTGCTTTTGCTCCGTTTTGACGCCAAACGAGCGTTTCGTGCACCAAATCGCCGCTTTTGGTACGATACGTCCGTTTGGCGCACCGAATCGATGCTTTTGCAACGAAACGTGCGTTTCGCGCAACGAATCGCCGCTTTTGCTCCGTTTTGGCAAGAAGTGTGCATTTCGTGAACCAAATCGCCGCTTTTGCAGCGTAACGTGCGTTTCGCGAAGCGAATCGCCGCTTTTGCAACGAAACGTGCGTTTCGCGCACCGAATCGCTGCTTTTGCACCGTTTTGACGCTAAACGTGCGTTTCGTGCACCAAATCGCCGCTATTGCAACGAAACATGCATTTCGCGCACCGAATCGTTGCTTTTACTCCGTTTTGACGCTAAGCGAGCGTTTGGAGCACCAAAACGCCGCTTTTGAATCGAAACGTGCGTTTCGTGCACCAAATCGCCGCTTTTGCAATGAAACGTGCGTTTTGCGCACCGAATCGCTGCTCTTACTCCCTTTTGGCAAGAAACGTGCGTTTCGCGCACCAAATCGCCGCTTTTGCAACGAAACGTGCGTTTCGTGCACCAAAATGCAGCTTTTGCAACGAAACGTGCGTTTCGCGCACCGAATCGCTGCTTTTGCACCGTTTTGACGCTAAACGTGCGTTTCGTGCACCAAATCGCTGTTTTTGCAACGAAACATGCATTTCGCGCACCGAATCGTTGCTTTTACTCCGTTTTGACGCTAAGCGTGCGTTTGGAGCACCAAAACGCCGCTTTGGAATCGAAACGTGCGTTTCGTGCACCAAATCGCCGCCTTTGCAGCGAAACGTGCGTTTCGCGCACCGAATCGCTGCTTTTGCTCCGTTTTGACGCCAAACGAGCGTTTCGTGCACCAAATCGCCGCTTTTGGTACGATACGTCCGTTTGGCGCACCGAATCGATGCTTTTGCAACGAAACGTGCGTTTCGCGCAACGAATCGCCGCTTTTGCTCCGTTTTGGCAAGAAGTGTGCATTTCGTGAACCAAATCGCCGCTTTTGCAGCGTAACGTGCGTTTCGCGAAGCGAATCGCCGCTTTTGCAACGAAACGTGCGTTTCGCGCACCGAATCGCTGCTTTTGCACCGTTTTGACGCTAAACGTGCGTTTCGTGCACCAAATCGCCGCTTTTGCAACGAAACATGCATTTCGCGCACCGAATCGTTGCTTTTACTCCGTTTTGACGCTAAGCGTGCGTTTGGAGCACCAAAACGCCGCTTTTGAATCGAAACGTGCGTTTCGTGCACCAAATCGCCGCCGTTGCAGCGAAACGTGCGTTTCGCGCACCGAATCGCTGCTTTTGCTCCACTTTGACGCCAATCGAGCGTTTCGTGCACCAAATCGCCGCTTTTGGTACGATACGTCCGTTTGGCGCACCGAATCGATGCTTTTGCAACGAAACATGCGTTTCGCGCAACGAATCGCCGCTTTTGCTCCGTTTTGGCAAGAAACATGCTTTTCGTGCACCGTATCACCGCTTTTGCAGCGAAACGTGCGTTCTGTGCACCAAATCGCCGCTTTTGCATCGAAACGTGCGTATCGCGCAGCGAATCGCCCCTTTTGCTCCGTTTTGGCAAGAAACATGCGTTTCGTGCACCAAAACGCCGCTTTTGCAACGAAACGTGCGTTCCGCGCACCGAGTCACTGCTTTTGCTGCGTTTCGACGCTAAAGGTATGTTTCGTGCACCAAATCGCCGCTTTTGCAGCGAAACGTGCGTTTCGTGCACCAAATCGCCGCCTTTGCAGCGAAACGTGCGTTTCGCGCACCGAATCGCTGCTTTTGCTCCGTTTTGACGCTAAACGTGCGTTTCGTGCACCAAATCGCCGCTTTTGCAACGAAACATGCATTTCGCGCACCGAATCGTTGCTTTTACTCCGTTTTGACGCTAAGCGTGCGTTTGGAGCACCAAAACGCCGCTTTTGAATCGAAACGTGCGTTTCGTGCACCAAATCGCCGCTTTTGCAATGAGACGTGCGTTTTGCGCACCGAATCGCTGCCCTTACTCAGTTTTGGCAAGAAACGTGCGTTTCGCGCACCAAATCGCCGCTTTTGCAACGAAACGTGCGTTTCGCGCAGCGAATCACCGCTTTTGCTGCGTTTTGACGCTCAAGGTGTGTTTCGTGCACCAAATCGCCGCTTTTGCAACGAAACGTGCGTTTCGCGCACCGAATCGCTGCTTTTGCAACGAAACGTGCGTTTTGCGCACCGAATCGCTGCTTTTGCTCCGTCTTGGCAAGAAACATGCGTTTCGTGCACCATATCACCGCTTTTGCAGCGAAACGTGCGTTCTGTGCACCAAATCGCCGCTTTTGCATCGAAACGTGCGTATCGCGCAGCGAATCGCCTCTTTTGCTCCGTTGTGGCAAGAAACGTGCGTTTCGTGCACCAAATCGCCGCTTTTGCAACGAAACGTGCGTTTCGCGCACCGAATCGCTGCTTTTGCTCCGTTTTGACGCCAAACGTGCGTTTCGTGCACCAATTCGCCGTTTTTTGTCACGATACGTGCGTTTCATGCACCGAACCGCTGCTTTTGCAACGAAACGTGCGTTTCGCGCACCGAATCGCCGCTTTTGCAACGAAACGTGCGTTTCGTGCACCAAATCGTCGCTTTTGCAACGAAACGTGTGTTTCGCGCACCGAATCGCTGCTCTTACTCCGTTTCGGCAAGAAACCTGCGTTTCGTGCACCAAATCGAAGCTTTTGCAACGAAACGTGCGTTTCGTGCACCAAAATGCCGGTTTGGCAACGAAACGTGCGTTTCATACACCAAAATGCCTCTTTTGCAACGAAACGTGCGTATCGCGCAGCGAATCGCCCCTTTTGCTCCGTTTTGGCAAGAAACATGCGTTTCGTGCACCATATCACCGCTTTTGCAGCGAAACGTTCGTTTCGTGCACCAAATCGCCGCCTTTGCAACGAAACGTGCGTTTCGCCCCTTTTGCTCCGTTTTGGCAAGAAACATGCGTTTCGTGCACCAAAACGCCGCTTTTGCAACGAAACGTGCGTTCCGCGCACCGAGTCACTGCTTTTGCTGCGTTTCGACGCTGACGGTATGTTTCGTGCACCAAATCGCCGCTTTTGAAGCGAAACGTGCGTTTCGTGCACCAAATCGCCGCCTTTGCAACGAGACGTGAGTTTCGCGCACCGAATCGCTGCCTTTGCTCCGTTTTGACGCCAAACGAGCGATTCGTGCACCAAATCGCCGCTTTTGGTACGATACGTGCGCTTCGCGGGCCGAACAATTGCTTTCGCAACGAAACGTGCGTTTCGCGCACCGAATCGCCGCTTTTACTCCGTTTTTACAAGAAGCGTGCGTTTCGTGCACCAAATCGCCGCTTTTGCAACGAAACGTGCGTTTTGCGCACCCAATCGCTGCTTTTACTCCGCTTTGGCAAGAAACGTGCGTTTCGTGCACCAAATCGCCGCTTTTGCAACGAAACGTGCGTTTTGCGCACCGAATCGCTGCTTTTGCTCCGTCTTGGCAAGAAACATGCGTTTCGTGCACCATATCACCGCTTTTGCAGCGAAACGTGCGTTCTGTGCACCAAATCGCCGCTTTTGGTACGATACGTCCGTTTGGCGCACCGAATCGATGCTTTTGCAACGAAACGTGCGTTTCGCGCAACGAATCGCCGCTTTTGCTCCGTTTTGGCAAGAAGTATGCGTTTCGTGCACCATATCACCGCTTTTGCAGCGAAACGTGCGTTCTGTGCACCAAATCGCCGCTTTTGCAACGAAACGTGCGTTTCGCGCACCGAATCGCTGCTTTTGCACCGTTTTGACGCTAAACGTGCGTTTCGTGCACCAAATCGCCGCTATTGCAACGAAACATGCATTTCGCGCACCGAATCGTTGCTTTTACTCCGTTTTGACGCTAAGCGAGCGTTTGGAGCACCAAAACGCCGCTTTTGAATCGAAACGTGCGTTTCGTGCACCAAATCGCCGCTTTTGAAATGAAACATGCGTTTTGCGCACCGAATCGCTGCCCTTACTCCGTTTTTGCAAGAAACGTGCGTTTCGCGCACCAAATCGCCGCTTTTGCAACGAAACGTAAGTTTCGTGCACCAAAATGCAGCTTTTGCAACGAAACGTGCGTTTCGCGCACCGAATCGCTGCTTTTGCACCGTTTTGACGCAAAACGTGTGTTTCGTGCACCAAAACGCTGCTTTTGCACAGTTTTGACGCTAAACGTGCGTTTCGTGCACCAAAACGCTGCTTTTGCAACGAAACGTGCGTTTCGTGCCCCAAAACGCTGCTTTTGCACAGTTTTGACGCAAAACGTGCGTTTCGTGCCCCAAAACGCTGCTTTTGCACAGTTTTGACGCTAAACGTGCGTTTCGTGCAACAAAACGCTGCTTTTGCAACGAAACGTGCGTTTCGTGCCCGAAAACGCTGCTTTTGCACAGTTTTGACGCAAAACGTGCGTTTCGTGCCCCAAAACGCTGCTTTTGCACAGTTTTGACGCAAAACGTGCGTTTCGTGCACCAAAACGCTGCTTTTGCACAGTTTTGACGCAAAACGTGCGTTTCGTGCACCAAAACGCTGCTTTTGCAACGAAACGTGCGTTTCGTGCCCCAAAACAGTGCTATTGCACAGTTTTGACGCAAAACCTGCGTTTCGTGCACCAAAACGCTGCTTTTGCACAGTTTTGACGCAAAACGTGTGTTTCGTGCACCAAAACGCTGCTTTTGCACAGTTTTGACGCTAAACGTGCGTTTCGTGCACCAAAACGCTGCTTTTGCACAGTTTTGACGCAAAACGTGTGTTTCGTGCACCAAAACGCTGCTTTTGCACAGTTTTGACGCAAAACGTGTGTTTCGTGCACCAAAACGCTGCTTTTGCACAGTTTTGACGCTAAACGTGCGTTTCGTGCACCTAAACGCTGCTTTTGCACAGTTTTGACGCTAAACGTGCGTTTCGTGCACCAAAACGCTGCTTTTGCAACGAAACGTGCGTTTCGTGCCCCAAAACGCTGCTTTTGCACAGTTTTGACGCAAAACGTGCGTTTCGTGCCCCAAAACGCTGTTCTGCACAGTTTTGACGCAAAACGTGCGTTTCGTGCACCAAAACGCTGCTTTTGCACAGTTTTGACGCAAAACGTGCGTTTCGTGCACCAAAACGCTGCTTTTGCACTGTTTTGACGGAAAACGTGCGTTTCGTGCACCAAAACGCTTCTTTTGCACAGTTTTGACGCTAAACGTGCGTTTCGTGCACCAAAACGCTGCTTTTGCAACGAAACGTGCGTTTCGTGCCCCAAAACGCTGCTTTTGCACAGTTTTTTCGCTAAACGTGCGTTTCGTGCACCAAAACGCTGCTTTTGCAACGAAACGTGCGTTTCGTGCCCCAAAACGCTGCTTTTGCACAGTTTTGACGCAAAACGTGCGTTTCGTGCACCAAAACGCTGTTCTGCACAGTTTTGACGCAAAACGTGCGTTTCGTGCACCAAAACGCTGCTTTTGCACAGTTTTGACGCAAAACGTGCGTTTCGTGCACCAAAACGCTGCTTTTGCACTGTTTTGACGGAAAACGTGCGTTTCGTGCACCAAAACGCTTCTTTTGCACAGTTTTGACGCTAAACGTGCGTTTCGTGCACCAAAACGCTGCTTTTGCAACGAAACGTGCGTTTCGTGCCCCAAAACGCTGCTTTTGCACAGTTTTTTCGCTAAACGTGCGTTTCGTGCACCAAAACGCTGCTTTTGCAACGAAACGTGCGTTTCGTGCCCCAAAACGCTGCTTTTGCACAGTTTTGACGCAAAACGTGCGTTTCGTGCACCAAAACGCTGCTTTTGCACAGTTTTGACGCAAAACGTGTGTTTCGTGCACCAAAACGCTGCTTTTGCACAGTTTTGACGCAAAACGTGTGTTTCGTGCACCAAAACGCTGCTTTTGCACAGTTTTGACGCTAAACGTGCGTTTCGTGCACCTAAACGCTGCTTTTGTTACGAACCGGTCACCGGAGCGGCTCGGTGGAACGGTCCGGGAAAAGGAGGGAGAATCTCGAGAATTTGGCCGAATTCTGCTTTATCGGCGAAGAGGTTATCGACAGTTGGTATTACCGACGGCCGGTAACTTGTGCTTTACCGACGGTAGGTAAGTGACCGATGAATGGTAAACCGAGATTACTGTTTCACCGACGGTGGGTAAGTGACCGACGGGTGGTAAGCTGAGATGGTAATATTACTAATGTATGATTCTTTATTTTAGGTGGGTCCGCCGGGTCAGCGAGGGGTCTGGCGCACGCTTACACGCACCTACAGACTTCGAGACCCAGTTAGGGCTAGGATATGAGCGGTAAATAGAAAATGAAGAGTGATGTAAACGAAAATCAAAGGTTTATTCTGATTGGTTGTAGAAGTCATACAATTCGGAGCACCAATTATAGAGAGGGGCAGGAATGAAATTATTCTGTATATTTTCAGTGTTATTAACAAAGATGTTTAATAGGTCGGTTGGTATCTCTTCGTGGCACGCAACCTTGACTGCTTGGTCCGTATCTATTTCCTCCAGCGGCGATGGAGTACGGAGGTCGTAGTACGGAGAAGGGGAACGAGAATAGAAAGGTGGCGATGATTCGCGCACAATAGGGATCGGAGACGGTATACGAATAAGAGACGGCGGCGACGGGGCGCGAGCGATAGGAGGCGGCGATGGCGATTGTAATATGTTGATCACTTCGACGTCTAGGTCGTTGTCTAGGATGATAGTAGATGCCTCAGACAGAGGGGAGTAGGATGGCTCGCCTGGATTATTGGAGGAACTAGGCAGTTGTTCGGCTAGTTCCGCTTGCAGTTCGCGCAGGCGCTGTCGAAAGGCCAGCCGTGCGCGGTGCTTGGTACCGCAACGTCGTGTCTTCCGGTTGAGACGCTTGACTCTGGTGCGTCCAGAGTGCGATGTTGACTATCAGACCAAGTGGAAAGTGATTGTACACTCTTGATATAAATAAAGGTAATCTTAAAGAAAAGCCAGTTTACATACCTGTTTCCCGTTCATCCTGTTACGAGAGCGTCTCTTTTGTGATCGCTTCCCTGATGGTACTGTCAAACTCGTAGAGTTACAGTGGAGAACTGTCTCGAGAGCGTCCCTTTTTGTGGTCGCTTCCCTGGTTTACGCAGCTAAAAGAACGAGAACGAGGTCTTGCAATACTGGCGAATGTGACTGTTGAATAATAATAATAATAAAGTAAACACTTGGTCGTCGTCAAGAAGCACCGTGGATATTCCAGTTGTCACAGAATTCAATATACCGTAGAAGTTAATAGAGAATAAAGGAGGAGCACAAGGAAAGACACAATATAATAATAGTAACAATAAATATATTTGAATAAAGATTGATTAGCTTACGTGAATAGCACAAAGGTAACTATGTCGAAGAACACTTGAATGAAGAACTTGTATAACTATAACTTTGAAGCGCGATGTACACTCGATGAATGCCGAAGTCGTACTGTGACTTGCGTAGCGCGATGTAGACTCGTTGAATGCTGTGGTCAGACTGTGCGTTGACGTGCACAGGTTGGTTGCTGAAGTCAAACTGTGACTTGCGTAGCGCGACGTAGACTCGGTGGATGCTGAGGTTAGACTGTGTCGAGAGGGTCCGCGGGCCCTCTATTTGTATTGACAGAATATCGTTATCGTCACGTACGCGGTGCTGGGTTTCGGTCAGCGTTCCGCTTATCGCTTATCTCCAGACGCTAGGTCAGCATCCGGTCGGTATTAATGTTGCTAATACCGCTGTCCATGCGTGAGAACGATTAACGGTTTCTTTTAGAGGTTCTCCATTCGCAGTGGTGCTCAAATTAATTGCTTAAGGTAATCCGATTTATGTCGGAAGCGGATATACGTATATATATGTATATATGAAGCAGTAATAAATGATTGGTAGATATTAACTTGGATAATAGAACATAAGTATATGAAATATATATGTATGTATACGTATATGATAATCAACGGTCGGTAAGTGACCCTCGGTGGTCAGTTATCGACGGTTGGCAATATATCGATGAATTTCAGGTTATAACTAATGACAATCGACGTATGTTAAAGGTAAGCATAGTAATAATAATATTAAGTATTGTTTTTATGCGGTGTCTATAACTTATCGACTGTAGGTAATCGGTCGCATATGAGAGGTCGGTAATTTGGTCGGCAGTATACCGACTGATGGTAACTCATCGAGTGATGGTAACTTATCGATTGATGGCAACTTACCGGCCGATGGTATTTTACCATCGGTTGGTAAGGTTAGGATTCTATTGTAGATAAATTTTAAGTGGGTAACTTATCGACTGGTGGTAAGTTGATAACTTATCGTCGGTCGGTAAAGGTAGAAATTGAGTTTATCGATAGGAGGTAATTTACTGGGTCGGTAATTTATCGACTGGTGATAAGAGGTATCAGGTTACCGACTATCGGTAACTTATCGTTGGTAAGTGCAAAACTATCGGGAAGTTAGCGCGAAAAAATATGTGTGCGCAGGGTAAGAGGCCGAAATGTTACACCTCCCCCCTTGGTGAAATAAATTTTGGGCTAAACGTCCAAAATTTATTTTGTGTTACGTGAACAATGTCTTGGTTTTACTAGTGTCTTTTGAATCGCACGTTTCACTTCACTCCTTGCAGTAGTCTCTAAGAGTTTGAAGTCGGGTTGATTTGGATGATGGTCCGGCGAGTCCAGGATCAGCTTCTGGGTCGTCGGTGGGTGATTCTGCCGTGGATTTAGACTCACGTTTTAGATGGATCAGCAGGTGAGTAATCGATGAACAGAAGGCTCCAATCACATGTAGTCCACAGCCGTAGACGGAATGAAGCGTGTAGCCATTTATAAGAATACTGATTATGCCCTTGATGATTCTTATGATAAGGAAGATTGCTAATAGAGCGGCGCTGATAGAGCCGAACTCTATGAATCCGTTCCACCACTTGTTGATGGTGGATTTTGCAATTGTTTCCAATGCGTGTTCGTCCAGAAATCCGGCGAACGATACAGAGTTCGTTTCTCCGGAGGTTGCTGCGTTTCTGGCTATCTCGTTAACAACGGCTGGTTTCTCTGCAGGGAACATAATGTGGTCCCTTAACCTGTCGAGTTCTGCCTGGGAGTAGAGTCCGCTGGTCGCCAATGAGGTGGGAGTGAGGTATTGCCAATTCAGTTGTGATATTGGCTTTGTCTTCTGTGGTGTGTCGGCTATCGTCACTGCAGGCGTAAGCTTTATCCATTGATTGTCTACCTTATAGATTGTAGGTAGGAGTGGATTGCACTGTTTCTTAGTGCCGAATCTCGTCAAGATTCGCGTCTTAGGTGTAAGAAAGTAGCTCTGGTTGTTGTGGGTCACTGGGAGTTCGTTGAAGCAATCTTCGGTCTTTCTGACCTTTACGACTAAAGGTATGCATTGCAGTATGTGTATAACTTCTCCAGAATTAACAGCGATGTAACCTGGCTGCTTGGTGACTATATAAGCGAATTCTTCGGGAACTAGTGTTACTAGCGAGAGAGCGTTGCGGAGAATTTGTTTTTCCGCTTCACACTTTTGTAAGATGATGTTGTGGTAGAGTGACGTCAGTTGACTACGGATGTGTTTTTCCACGTAGATGAATTTAGAGTTGATATACGTAAATATGTCCAGATTGTCAATCGGGATCGGTTTCCTTTGAATGACGGGGCTGCCGGCACGCGTCTCAATGATGAAAAGCCTTGGGTGTTCGGTGGTGACAATGGAGTAACCGCATTTGTGGTGGTCTCCTGTCTTTGTCAAGGCGAAAGTGACCTCGCTCGTCGTGAGGCTGTAGATGGTAGGATATTGGACGGTTGCAGATTCTTCTTGGGTCTTGTCGGCAGGTCCCTCGTACAACACATCGTAGGACCGTAGTTCGCAACTGTCGGTCGATATCAGATTCCAAAAGGTGTATCCTGCGTCGGAGTCAATGCAGGACATCCGAGAGACTTCGCAAGTCGTTCCGGAGGGTAGAATGATTTTTCCAGAGTTGATTTTGACTCGAGCCATCTGGCTTTTGAGTTTGATGTCGAGTGTTGCTTGTACGAATACGTTCGACCACGTACCGTACGGGTCGGAGTATGTTGTTCCGGAGCAGGTTCCGTCTGGTACTACGGAACCGGCTAATGTTATCGAGCGATATGTAGTGGTATTAGGCGAAACTCCAGTGATGACGGCTGTGCCTAGTGACAATATTCCTTCCTCGTGTAGGCGGCGGCAGGCTTCGTGACTCGTTTCGTGTAAGTATTCAGCGAGTCCGTTTTGGACGGCTGACAGATGCGAATGCATTCCGCAATAGTTTACTATCCTTCGGATGTTGATTTGGCATTGGATGGTGGGCGTATAATCGTACTCGGCTATCTGTAGGAGCTGTATGTAGGTAGTGGTGGTGCTGATCTTTGGTCCTGGGGGACGGCATTCCTCCAGGTCGAGGAGTGAAACGGTTGTATGGTTCATCGTGGGTCCTCCACAGTCGTAACCGATGAGGCCCTCTGCGATGCGTAGTAGAAGAGGCAGGATGACTGCGAAGCGAGGGTGCATCCTGTTGGAAAGGAACTTATTTGGCTAGTTTACATTTGTTCGCATGAATTATTTTATCCTTATCTTTAATTCTTATTCTAAGGTTAGATAACGGCAGGACTTCCAGGACCTGATACGGGCCATGATACTGGTTATCTAATTTGGTTGTGGGTTCCTTTAATATATAGACCCAATCACCTACCTGAAATTCTTGAACATTCAATCTGGCATCGTAATACCTCTTTGATCTCTGTTTGGCTAGTATCAAGTTCTGGCGTGCTCTGTCTTGGATCTCGTTTAAAGTATCAAACAGATTATTTAAATATTCGAAGTACGTTATCTCTATCTGGTTATCTAGCTCCGGTTCTGAGCTAGGAATGCGCGCTGTTTTACCGAATACTAATTCGTGCGGCGTGTAATGAGTACCTTCGTGGATACTCGTATTATAAGACAACATCGCGAGATCTAACCAGGTATCCCATTCTTTGCCTTTGTCGGTTTGAATCTTTAGGTATTCTGATAGGACGTGATGCGACCTTTCGAGAGAGCCGTTCGATTGGGGCCGATAGGCCGTAGTTTTGTAATGTTTGATATTGAATCTCTTTGCTAAATGTTTCATAATGGAGGATATCAAATTGGACCCTTGGTCCGTAAGTATGGCTCTTGGCGCTCCAAAGGTGCATATTAGTCGCTTCAGAACTTCTTCTGCAATAGTAATTGAATTAGTATTTTTAAGAGGCGTTGCAATAGAATACTTAGTTAATAGATCTTGCATAGTGAGTATGTACATGTTACCCTCAGACGTTCTCGGAAGTGGGCCCATTATATCGATAGCAACTTTGTCAAAGGCTCGACCAGGTGTGTCGGTCACTACCATGGGTTGCCTTGTTTTTACTCGCGTTAGTTTTTTAAGCTGACATGTTTTACATGATCGTATGAAATCTTGGACCTGAGTCCTCATATTGGGCCATATGTATCTTTCTCGAATTCTATTCAGTGTTTTGGTAACACCTTTGTGTCCGTTTATCACTGAATTGTGAACGTCGGCAATTATTCTCGATCTTTCCTCTATTGGGGGAATTTGGACTACGCTCGTGCAATAAGTAACTGTGATACGATAATCTTTGAATAGCTCTCTTAGCTTTTTGTCGAAGAAATGCCATGAAACATCACCGAGAGGGTGTGTTTCTCTGACGGAGAAGCTCTTGAGTCCAAGTTCGTCCAATACGGACTTGATGATTCTTAATGCAGTGAGCATTTGTTCCGTGTTTACAGGTGCCGTGGGCCTTTCCTGTATCGGAATTGATATAAGGAAACGTTTGTCAAGGGTCTTGACGTTAGGAGTTTCTGGATGGAGTTCGGCAGGGTTAGGAAGTAATCCTGACGCCTGTAGCTCTTTTGCGCCTTCGCACACTGGCGTGCCTTGGTAGGTTAGAAATACGACCAGGTTATCTTTCTGGATCGCTAGAGGCTCCTTAGTACGATTGATTTTCAGAAATTCGAATCGCGGCGAGGCATCGAATATTGGCTCATCCTCTGTGTCGGACGAGGTGTCGGTATCTTCCGACTGGTCGTCGTCTTCGTCGTCGTGCTCTAAGTCGGCGTCGAACGTTTGGTTGTAGGTTGAGGGAGGTTCTGTCTCTCTTCCGGGCGCGGATGTCCACCGCAACCCGGCGCGTCCCCAGGTGGCGGATAGGGGAACGGCCAACAGATATGTTGGTTAGCTGCGAAATAAGCATCCTTCGGGGTGACGAATAAGCAGTCGCGGACCAAATGGACTAGGGGAAGGAACCCTGATTTTAAACCAATTATGGACAGTGTTACGTCAGGAGTATCGATTACGGTGCAGGGGCTCGGAACCCCAGTACCGGCGTCCGTTGTGGGTGCGCAAGCAGGCCCCCGGACGTCGTTATCCAACGACTGCAGTGCTACGCAGGTGGACCACTTGGCCTGCGTAGCATTAAATGCTACAAGCGAAGACGCGACGGTTGGGACCCCCACCGTCCGTTTGGAGCGCATCGCCGTTCCGAGGACACGGCCTCGGTCGCGCGATGCGAGTGGAGACCGGGACCGGTCTCCGGTTCGGCGAGCAGATGGCGCGGAGAGGGTATGGGCTTCCTCCCTCTCCCGTCTTGCCGCCGAACCTGCAGAGGCGAAGGAGGGAACATCGGGGGAGGGCCGCACAATGCGCAGCGGCAAGCGCTGCGCACCCCCCACCGACGAAGAGGAGTGCAGCGATGCGGACTCGGACACCTCGTTCGAGTCTGTGCGATCGACGACGAGCAGGGCGTCGTCGTCGATTGCCTCGTCGAAGAGGAGGGGCCGGACTTTAACGACCGGAGAGCATGTGCGCCGCGCGGAAGCGGTGCTGGAAGCCGCGGAGGCGCGCCAGTTGGTGGCGGAGAGGAGGGAGGCGGAGGATCCCCTCGACCCTACGGCCCCCCCACGCCCACCGAGCAAGGGGAGCATTCCGCTCCCCGACGAGGTGGCAGTGGCTCGGGAGCTTCGCCAGCGCCCGACAGCGGAAGTGGCAGCCGCTGTCCTGGAGGCGCAGGCGAATATTGAGAGGGTGGCGGGGGTCTCCAAGGGCCTGAAAGGCAATCTTGCCCGGGCCCTGAGGGTGGCTGCCCTCAACACTCGAGCGGCGGTGTCTGAACTGGCCACCAGGTCAGCTAGCGCCGCCACAAAGAGGCTAGAGGAGGAAAATTTCCTCCTCCGCGGGCAACTGGTGGAGCTGCGGGCCGAAGTGGCCCGCCTCCGCCAAGAAGTTGAGGGCGGGCGCGCTCTGATGCCGCCGCCACCCATGCCACCAACGCCACCAAGGCCGCCGGTGCCGCCGACGCCTCCGCGTCATGCCGCGCCGGCGAAGGCGGCGGCACCGGCTGCCCCAACGGTGGAGCCCTCGCGGCCCGTACCAGCGGCCTCAGATCTGCTCACACAGATCACCTCTCTGATCGACGCCAAGCTGGCGTCGTTCAGGAGAGAGCTGGGGCCGCTGGCGGGCCCAGCGCGCGCGGCGCCCATAGCCGCTCTCCCCGCGCCGGCGAAGCCGCCGGCCAAGAAAAAGAAGAAGGAGGAGGGCGGGCCCGCCGTGCGTGCGGGCCCCAGTAAGGCGCCGAGCCCGGCAGCAGGGGAGGCCAAGACGGCACCCCAGCCGGTAAAGGCGGCGGCCCCTCGACCCCCACCAACGGAAGAGTGGGCAAAGGTGGTGGGTCGAAAAGAGCGACGGAGTGCCGCGGCTGCCAGAACTGCCGCCGCCACAGCCCCCGCCCGCCCGGAACATGCAGGTAAAAAGGCCCCGGCCAAGGCAGGGGCCAGACAGAAGAAGGACGGGAAGGGAGCAGCAGGACTCCCGAAGAAGAAGGCCCTCCCGGCTCGTCCCCCCCGGACAGCGGCCGTCACATTGACGGTCCCACAGGGGGGGAAAGTCAGTTATGCGGAGGCGATGGCGACCGCTAGGTCGAAGATAAACCTGGCGGACGTTGGCATCGCCTCCTTGAAGCCGAGGAGGGCGGTGACCGGCGGCCTCGTGCTGGAGGTCGCCGGTCCGGAAGGAGCGGCAAAGGCCGATCAGCTGGCGGCCAAGATGGCGGAGGCCCTGGAGGGAACCGGGGTCAAGGTGGCCAGGCCAATGAAGAAGGCGGAACTCCGTTTTCGCGGCCTGGTCGACGCAACGACCCCGGAGGAAGTTGCTGCGACCGTCGCAACGGTTGGAGGGTGCCGGAAGGAGGACGTACAGACCGGAGAGATCCGGCCCTCTGCCTCCGGTCTCGGCACCCTATGGGTCCGGTGCCCAGCTGCCGCCGCCAGGAAATTGGCGGTGGCCGGTAAGGTCACCATTGGGTGGACCCTAGCGACGGTCGAGGCCCTCCAGGCCCGACCCCTGCAGTGTTACCGCTGCCTGGAAATGGGTCACACCAGGCAGCGGTGCACGAACGAGGCGGATCGCACGGGTCGCTGCTACGTCTGCGGCGACCCGGGCCATGCGGCGAGCGCCTGTACGGCCCCCCCGAAGTGTTCCGTCTGTTCGGACCAGGGGAGGCCGTCGGCGCACCGCCTCGGGGGTCGGGGGTGCCCTGCCAGTCCCGTCCAGGCGGCCGGCAAGAAGAAGGGCGGGAAGAGAAAGAGTACGGGGGCCAAGGCAGCGGCCCCCGCTCCAGTGGAAGTGGCGGGCGCATCAGCCCCCACCGCCCGAAAGGATGGCGGGCCGGATAAGGCCCCAGCGGCCGCCGCCCCGGCGGTCGCCATGGAGGTGGTACCAGAGGTGGAGTGATGGGGCCCACTGGCCCCATACTCCAGGTCAACCTAAACTGCTCGGCCAGGGCACAAGATCTGCTGATGCAGACCATGGCCGAGCAGGGGGCCGGGTTGGCCGTGGTGGCGGAGCCATATAGAGTCCCCAACCATCCAAGCTGGATGGGGGACTCCGCGGGCTCCGTCGCCACCCTCTGGGGAGGGAGGCCAGGTGCCCCGCCGTGCACGCTGCTGTAGCGTGGGCGGGGTTACCTGACGGTAGAGTGGGAGGGATTCGCGGTGGTGGCGGTATACGCACCTCCGAGTTGGCCCCTCGAGCAGTTTGAAGAGTACCTGGACGGGTTGGGGAGATGCGTCTCCCGCTGCCATCCCCGTCCGGTACTCGTCCTGGGAGACTTTAACGCCAAGGCCACGGCCTGGTCGTCTCCCAGGACAGACTCGAGGGGCATGGAAGTGCTCGACTGGGCGGCGGGACTGGAGCTCCATTTGCTAAACACGGGGTCCGTCCACACTTGCGTGCGGTACAACGGGGGGTCAATCGTTGACCTATCATGGGCAACGCCCCCCGCCGCGCGCCGTGTTTCGGGGTGGAGGGTGGCGGAAGAGGTCGAATCGTTATCGGATCATCGATACATCGTGATCGACCTCTCCGCTGCCCCCCAAGCGACACCCCGACGTCGCCCGGGAGGACAGCAGCCACCACCGCGATGGGCGCTACGGCGCCTGGACCGGGACGCGCTGATCGCGGCAGCCCAAGTCGTGGCCTGGCCCGAACATCCGGCCGGGCCTGTCGACGGGCGGGTGGAAGCCCGATGGTTCCGGGGTGCTATGACGTCCATTTGTGACGTCGCTATGCCCCGGGCCAGGGTCCACCCGAGGAAGGCGGTGTACTGGTGGTCGAGCGAAATCGCGGAACTACGCACACAGTGCGTCCGCGCGCGACGCCAGTACACCCGCGCCCGTCGGCGACGACGACGAGATGAAGATCGGGCTGCCCAGCTGTACGGGGACTACAGGGAGAAGGTAGTCGCCCTGCAGCTGGCCATCAAGCGAGCGAAAGCCCAGGCATGGAAGGATCTCCTCGGCTCTCTGAACAAAGATCCGTGGGGGCGCCCTTACAAGATGGTGATGGGACGTTTACGTCCCTGGGCGCCTCCCATTTCAGAGAGCCTCGACCCCCAGTTTCTCGGGAGGGTCGTGGACACGTTATTCCCCCCTGGTGGGGAGTTGTCCCGACCCCGACCCGAGACGGAGGCACGTTACACGTCCTCCGACGTGGGGGTCACCGAGGAGGAGATGGTCGGCGTCATCCGCTGGCTCCGGGGCAAGAACACCGCCCCGGGGCCCGATGGGATACCCGGCCGAGCCTGGGCGCTCGCTTTGCGCGTCCTGGGGGGGAGGCTTAGATCCCTCTACGGGGAGTGTTTTGTGTCGGGGACTTTCCCCGACATATGGAAGAGGAGCAGGATGGTCCTCCTGAGAAAGGAGGGGAGGCCTGCGGATTCTCCCTCCGCGTACCGGCCCATATGTCTGCTGGATGAGGCGGGCAAGATGTTTGAACGCATCATAGCCGCCCGCCTCACCAGCCACCTGTCCCGTGTTGGCCCCGATCTGGCTGACAGCCAGTTTGGATTCCGGGAGGGACGATCGACCGTAGACGCGGTCGATCGCGTCAAGTCCCTCTCGGATAATGCTGT
The DNA here is from genome assembly GCA_943735885.1 of Stelis phaeoptera. Lineage (NCBI taxonomy): Eukaryota > Metazoa > Arthropoda > Insecta > Hymenoptera > Megachilidae > Stelis > Stelis phaeoptera. The sequence continues at coordinate 141,203 of CALSEM010000074.1, forward strand.
CAGCAGGGGCGGGGTGTGTTTGGCGGTGTCCCTTGACATCGTCAACGCCTTCAACACCCTGCCCTGGCCCGCCATAAGGGAGGCACTGGTACGTCACCAGGTGCCTCCCTACCTTCAGGCGGTGATCGGGGATTACCTGCGGGACAGAGGGATAGAATTCCCGGGCCGGGACGGGACGATGCGGAGGGAGGTGGACCGTGGGGTCCCACAGGGGTCCGTTTTGGGCCCGCTTCTGTGGGACCTCGGATACAACACGGTCCTGCAGGCCTCGCTTCCCGACGGCGCCACCTTAGTCTGCTACGCGGATGACACGCTGGTGGTGACCGTCGGGAGCACATTCGGGAGGACCATACGAAGAGCGGAGGTTGCGGTGGCAGCCGTCGTCCGGAGGATCCACGACCTGGGGCTGAAGATAGCCCCGGAGAAGACCGAGGCCATATGGTTTCATGGCCGGCCTCGGTCCAAGCCTCCGGCGCGGTCGTGGATCCTGGTAGGTGGAGCCAGTGTCGAGGTGGGTTCCCGGATGAAGTATCTGGGACTCATCCTCGACAGCCACTGGAGTTTCGAGGCTCATTTCGACCGCCTCGTCCCTCGAGTTGAAAAGGCAGCGGCCTCTATGGGTCGTCTGCTGCCGAATCTCGGGGGACCTGGGGATTGGGTGCGCCGCCTATACTTAGGCGTGGTACGGTCCATGGCCTTGTATGGTGCCCCTATATGGGCACCGGCCGGGATGGCAAGCCGGCGCAACAAGCAACTGTTGCGTCGGCTGCAGCGGACGATGGCTATCCGCCTCGTCCGCGGGTACCGTACCACGTCCACTATGGCGGCGCTGGCTCTAGTTGGGGAACTACCCTTCGAGCTGCTCGCGGCGGTGCGCGCCTATATTTATAGACGCAACAGCATTTGCCGCAGCGCTCGGGGGGCCCCGCTGGAGCCTGAGGCGGTCCAGGAGCTGGAACTCCAGGCCCGGGGGCGCATGTGGGAGGTTTGGCGTAGGGAGTTATCCTCCCACGCCAGCGAACGCGTCCCCGGGGCCCTCCTGCCACACCTGCAAAGGTGGCGGGAGCGGCGGCACGGTAGGCTAACCTACCGTCTGACACAGGTATTCACCGGACACGGCTGTTTCGGTGTCTACCTGTGTCGGATAGGACGGGAGGAGACGGCGGTTTGCCACCACTGTGGGGAGGAGGAGGACTCGGCGCAGCACACGCTGGAGGAATGCCCGGCCTTTTCAGCGCTGCGTCGAGTCCTCCGGTGTGAGATTGGAGGAGACCTCTCGCTCCCAGCAGTAGTTGGGGCAATGCTGGAGAGCGAGAGGAACTGGAAGCAGGTGGCCTCCTTCTGCGAAGAGGTGATGAGGCAGAAGGAGGCCGCCGAGCGGGATCGGGAGACTGCCGATCCCGCTCGAAGAACCCGGGGGCGACGGCGTGGTCGGCCCCCTCGTGGCCGCGCCATAGGTCCCCCGGGATAAGGAGGGTAGCTGACGGCGGGGGGTGGATCTCTTTTGGGGTCCCCTTGTTCCCCCGCCGTCAGCAGATCGTGATGTGGAGTCGACGGGAGCGGGGGGATGGCATGTCTAACGCCGTCCCCCCGGGCGGCCGTGTTACCCAGGGCGGGGGCCCTGGGTAGTTGTTAGGCGGCCGCCGGGATGGAGCGGTGCGGGGCGCGGCCTCCCCGCACTGCGGAAACAGAGGTCATAGGAGGGGGTGGAGTGAACACCCCCTCCTCGGGACGCGGCCGGTCATCAAAGGATAGATGACCGGCCATGGCGAGGGGGAGTCGCGGTTGTGTTCTCTAAGAGTTCCCGTGACTCCCCCGAATCCGCCAGAGGTGGAAGAGCGTCCGAAGGTCGCCGTGGAGGTTTAGTGGGTCGAACCCCACACTACCCCTCTGTCGCTCCCCCGAGCGGCAGGGGGGTGTCTGACGATCAGATTTCCTCCACGTAAAAAAAAAAAAAAAAAAAAAAAAAAAAAAAAAAAAGGTTCTGTCTCTCTTGACGTGGAAGGTCTCGGAGCTTCGTCTTGTCGTGGTTCTTTTCCCGGTGGTTCCAAGGCTGTTATCGATTCTGTACGCTTCCTCTTCTTTGGGTCAAGCGTGAGCTCCGGACGCGGATTTGGAGGTGTCGGTAGGACACTGGGTGTGTAGAGGACATCTTCGTCGGATGAGGACGTGTTGATAGGTAGTATTTGAGGATTCGGGGGGTTGCGCGATAAGGCATCCGCGTTAAGGTTAGTCGTTCCTTGTCGATAGACGATCTCATATTCGTATTCTGCGAGTTTCAGTTTCCATTTCCAAAGGCGAGACGTTGGGTCTTTGATGTTATTCAGCCACACCAGAGGCTTGTGATCAGTGATTATCTTGAACTTCCGTCCGTACAAATATGGTCTGAAATGGTTAATGCTGTAAATGACGGCTAAACACTCCTTTTCTATGGTTGAATATTTCTGTTCGTGTGGGTTGAGAATCCTTGAGGTGTATGCGATGGGTAGATCTTTCCCCAACTCGCCTTGGCTTAATATGCCTCCTATGGCATAACCGGATGCGTCCGTGGTTAATATGAACTCTTTAGTGAAATCTGGAAACTGGAGGATTGGTTCCTTGCATAGGGCATCTCGTAATGTTTCGAAAGCCTTTTGTTGATTTTCTGTCCATACAAAAGGTTTGTTTTTCTTCAGCAGATCGGTCATTGGTTTTGCCGTTTTCGAATAATTATGGATGAAGCGTCGATAATATCCGGAGAGTCCAAGGAATTGTTTAATTTGTTTAGGACTTTTGGGTACTGGAAATTTCTTAACTACGTCCAGCTTCTTAGGATCTGGTCTAACACCTTCTTCGCTTAGAATGTGGCCAAGATATGCGACCTCTTTTCGTAGAAATTCGCATTTATCAGGTTGGAGTTTGACGTTTCCGTCCTTTAGTCTGTTCATTAACTTTCTGAATTTAATTTGGTGTTCTTGTAGAGATGACGCGTAAATCACAAAGTCATCCATATAGATAAATAGTTCCCAACCTTGTAATCCTGATAAAAGATTATTCATGTGCCTTTGGAATGTCGCCGGGGCGTTCTTCAGACCAAAGGGCATCCTCGTGAATTCAAAATGACCGTAGGGGGTTGAGAATGCTGTCTTAGGTGCGTCCCTTTCTTCCATAGGGATCTGGTGGAAGCCTGATGCTAAGTCCAATACGCTGAAATATTTTGCTCCGCCAACTTGGTCTAGAATCTCCGTGATATTTGGGAGCGGGTAGGCGTCGCCTATAGTTTTCTCGTTCAGGTTCCGGAAATCGATTACGACTCTCCATCGCTTTTTGCCTGATGAGTCTGGCTTCTTGGGTACAATCCAGATCGGGGAATTGTACGGAGACATCGATGGTCTTACTATTCCATCCTTTAGTAGTTCTTCAATCTGTCTGTTAATTTCTTCTTTGTGGACTTGAGGAAACCTATATTGTTTGGAATTGATTGGCATATTATCCGTGGTTTCGATTCTGTGTGTAACGCCTTTTGCGCATGTAAGTTGTTCTCCGGGGAGATGAAAACAGTCTTGATATTCTCTTACTAGGTTCACCACATGTTTCCTTTCTTCTGAATTTAAATGATCAAGACGTAGAAGTTCTATTACTTTGTCTGGCCTGCTAGGCTCTGTATCCGAGTTTATACGGCTTGCGTTGATTTTTGCTGATTGGACGTCGTCCAAGGTTTGATACGGAATTGATTCGACGACTGGTACCTCTATGGTTTCGTCCTTCGCGGTTAGATTGTAGCACTTAATGTACGCTCGTCCATTGTTATTGGTAACGGCGCATTTTCCAAAAAAGACACCTTTCTTAACGGCGTGTAATTCTATGTACCCCGTTTCCTGATTCGGGTGTACTACGAAGAGATTCACTGGAGTAACGGACCTGTTCTTTAGAGTAATTGTTTTACGAGTGTAGAATGGTATGTTCCATTCGTTCCATTTGACAAGTTTTCTGGCGTAATCTACCTTGGCAGAATGATTGTGAAGAAATTCAGCTCCTAGGATTCCATCGTGTGGAATATTGAAGTCGTTGTCGACTATGTAGAATGGGACTGGATACCCGAGGATGCGGATCAACGCTCGTCCTTGCGTCGGGGCTAACCCATGGCCTATTCCCCTAAGGGATGGGCACTCGCTGGTGTCGAGGTTGAGTGTAGGTTGAAGAGCTGAACGTTTAATTAAATTGATCTCTGCGCCAGAGTCTATCATAAAATGTGCGGTCCGTGTAGTATCAGGCGTGCTTATCTTGATGGAAGGTACCGTGTCGATGTTGGTTTTGTTAATGTTTACAGTTCGAATAAGGGATTTAGCATTCCCTCTTCCTGGAGGAGAGCGTCGTCTTCCTCTCCTTCGGCTTCCGTTTCCTTGGTCGACGGTTTCTCTGGTTTCGGGGACTTCTTGTCTGGTCCCTTCGATACTGTGTATGTTCCGCGATTTGGGTTTGATTGGCCCTGTCCCGCGCGGTTCGGCGACGGGCCGGCCTGGTTTCCCAACTGTTGCGCGTTTCTTTCGTATTCCTTCCTGGCTTGTAGCTTGCGACATTCTTCGATCGTGTGGCCAGGGGTCTTGCAGTATCTGCACTGCTTAGGAGGTGGACCTCGCGTGGTATCTGCGTAGCTAGGTTGTTTGAAATTAGTATTAGGTTCGCCGTAGAATCTGTCGTTACGGCCTGAATTATTGTCGTTCGATCTCCTGTAAGAGTTGTTGTTGCGAGGTTGTTCGTTAAATCTTCTGTAATCGTTGCGAAGCTGTTCGCTATATCGGGGCCTGTCTTGGCGAAATCCTCCTGTCCTTGGAGGGTACGGGCGTTGTCTGGAGTCTTGTTCGTAACTCCGGAATTTCGAATTCCTATCGTTGTTGGAATTGTGTGATCGGTGGTAACGCGCTTGTTCGTCTTGGATGTCTGTGTGTAGACGGATTGCCCTTTCTATGGCGTCGTCCAGCGTGTCGTAGCCTTCTATCCGCAAGCGAGTTGCGATTTCGGGCAAGAGTCCTTGCACGAAGGCCTCTGAAGCTTCCTTCTGGATCTCATATTCTGCGCGCGCGTCTAATGTTCCGTAGCGTTGTTTGTCGCCGTCGGCGATCAGGTCGCGAAGTTCCTGGATTCTGATTGCGAATTCCAGAACGGACTGGTTATGAGTTTGAAATGTGCGGCTAAGTTCGCCACGATAATAATTAGCACTACGGAATGGTGAGAATAGTTTCCGAATTTTGTCACACAATTGGTTCACCGTGGTGAACGTTGATCGCCCTATTATTCTGTATGCAGGTCCCCTAAGCTTATTTAGAATCGTGCGCACTAATAACGGTTCATCACTGGCAGGTAGGTAATCACGCGCACGGAAACACGATTCACAAAACGGCACTACACTGTTTCTGTTGCCGTCAAAATTTTGAATGCCGTCAGCGGCTTCTTTCACTCTTTTGTGGATTCCTGCTGTGTGGCTGTCGTTCGACGTATGCGAATTGGCAGGTAAAGGGTCCGCCATCTCTTCCCGACGTGTATTTGTTTCTGAGTCTACGTGTTGAGAGGTTATGTGATGACAGTCTGACGGTCGGGTGCGGAGTTCTCGGACCTCTGATACTAAATTTGCAACCATGGCTTCAAGGCGGTCGTGTTCTTTTATTAATTGGGCTCGTTCTCTTTCAAAGTCTTCGTGTTCTTGGTCGATTAGCGCTTGCCTGTCGTTCAGGCGTTTCTCTAATGCTTGGCGTTCTTGCTCTGTTCGCTGCTCTTGTTCTCGCAGCCTGCGTTCCTTTTGGGCCAACTGTTCGGCCATTGCATGTAATTCTTCCATCGTGGGGTCTGGTGTGCTTCCAGACCTGGTGCTAACTCCTTGATGCTTGGACATTGCTCATAAAAGAATAAATATATATTAGTAAGAAATGGTAGAGTATGGGGTTTAACCGTTTGGAAATTTTGCGGATCCCACCGCTGTCACCAATTTTATCCTGTTACGAACCGGTCACCGGAGCGGCTCGGTGGAACGGTCCGGGAAAAGGAGGGAGAATCTCGAGAATTTGGCCGAATTCTGCTTTATCGGCGAAGAGGTTATCGACAGTTGGTATTACCGACGGCCGGTAACTTGTGTTTTACCGACGGTAGGTAAGTGACCGATGAATGGTAAACCGAGATTACTGTTTTACCGACGGCGGGTAAGTGACCGACGGGTGGTAAACTGAGATGATAATGTTACTAACGTATGATTCTTTATTTTAGGTGGGTCCGCCGGGTCAGCGAGGGGTCTGGCGCACGCTTACACGCACCTACAGACTTCGAGACCCAGTTAGGGCTAGGATATGAGCGGTTTATAGAAATTGAAGAGCTACGTGAACAAAAATCAAAGTGCGATGTTGACTGTCGGACCAAGTGAGAAGTGATTGTACACTCTTGATAGAAATAAAGGTAATCTTAAAGAAAAGCCAGTTTACATACCTGTTTCCCGTTCATCCTGTTACGAGAGCGTCTCTTTGTGATCGCTTCCCTGATGGTACTGTCAAACTCGTAGAGTTACAGTGGAGAACTGTCTCGAGAGCGTCCCTTTTTGTGGTCGCTTCCCTGGTTTACGCAGCTAAAAGAACGAGAACGAGGTCTTGCAATACTGGCGAATGTGACTGTTGAATAATAATAATAATAAAGTAAACACTTGGTCGTCGTCAAGAAGCACCGTGGATATTCCAGTTGTCACAGAATTCAATATACCGTAGAAGATAATAGAGAATAAAGGAGGAGCACAAGGAAAGACACAATATAATAATAGTAACAATAAATATATTTGAATAAAGATTGATTAGCTTACGTGAATAGCACAAAGGTAACTATGTCGAAGAACACTTGAATGAAGAACTTGTATAACTATAACTTTGAAGCGCGATGTAGACTTGATGAATACTGTAGACGGACTGTGATTTGCGTAGCGCGATGTGCACAGGTAGGTTGCTGAAGTCAGACTGTGACTTGCGTAGCGCGACGTAGACTCGATGGATGCTGAGGTCAGACTGTGTCGAGAGGGTCCGCGGGCCCTCTATTTGTATTAACAGAATATCGTTATCGTCACGTACGCGGTGCTGGGTTTCGGTCAGCGTTCCGCTTATCGCTTATCTCCAGACGCTAGGTCAGCATCCGGTCGGTATTAATGTTGTTAATACCGCTGACCATGCGTGAGAACAATTAACGGTTTCTTTTAGAGGTTCTCCATTCGCAGTGGTGCTCAAATTAATTGCTTAAGGTAATCCGATTTATGTCGGAAGCGGATATACGTATATATATGTATATATGAAGCAGTAATAAATGATTGGTAGATATTAACTTGGATAATAGAACATAAGTATATGAAATATATATGTATGTATACGTATATGATAATCAACGGTCGGTAAGTGACCCTCGGTGGTCAGTTATCGACGGTTGGCAATATATCGATGAATTTCAGGTTATAACTAATGACAATCGACGTATGTTAAAGGTAAGCATAGTATTAATAATATTAAGTATTGTTTTTATGCGGTGTCTATAACTTATCGACTGTAGGTAATCGGTCGCATATGAGAGGTCGGTAATTTGGTCGGCAGTATACCGACTGATGGTAACTCATCGAGTGATGGTAACTTATCGATTGATGGCAACTTACCGGCCGATGGTATTTTACCATCGGTTGGTAAGGTTAGGATTCTATTGTAGATCAATTTTAAGTGGGTAACTTATCGACTGGTGGTAAGTTGATAACATATCGTCGGTCGGTAAAGGTAGAAATTGAGTTTATCGATAGGAGGTAATTTACTGGGTCGGTAATTTATCGACTGGTGATAAGAGGTATCAGGTTACCGACTATCGGTAACTTATCGTTGGTAAGTGCAAAACTATCGGGAAGTTAGCGCGAAAAAATATGTGTGCGCAGGGTAAGAGGCCGAAATGTTACACTTTTGCACAGTTTTGACGCTAAACGTGCGTTTCGTGCACCAAAACGCTGCTTTTGCAACGAAACGTGCGTTTCGTGCCCCAAAACGCTGCTTTTGCACAGTTTTGACGCAAAACGTGCGTTTCGTGCCCCAAAACGCTGTTCTGCACAGTTTTGACGCAAAACGTGCGTTTCGTGCACCAAAACGCTGCTTTTGCACAGTTTTGACGCAAAACGTGCGTTTCGTGCACCAAAACGCTGCTTTTGCACTGTTTTGACGGAAAACGTGCGTTTCGTGCACCAAAACGCTTCTTTTGCACAGTTTTGACGCTAAACGTGCGTTTCGTGCACCAAAACGCTGCTTTTGCAACGAAACGTGCGTTTCGTGCCCCAAAACGCTGCTTTTGCACAGTTTTTTCGCTAAACGTGCGTTTCGTGCACCAAAACGCTGCTTTTGCACAGTTTTGACGCAGAACGTGCGTTTCGTGCACCAAAACGCTGCTTTTGCACAGTTTTGACGCAAAACGTGCGTTTCGTGCACCAAAACGCTGCTTTTGCACAGTTTTGACGCAAAACGTGCGTTTCGTGCACCAAAACGCTGCTTTTGCAACGAAACGTGCGTTTCGTGCCCCAAAACGCTGCTTTTGCACAGTTTTTTCGCTAAACGTGCGTTTCGTGCCCCAAAACGCTGCTTTTGCACAGTTTTGACGCAAAACGTGCGTTTCGTGCACCAAAACGCTGCTTTTGCACAGTTTTGACGCAAAACGTGTGTTTCGTGCACCAAAACGCTGCTTTTGCACAGTTTTGACGCAAAACGTGCGTTTCGTGCACCAAAACGCTGCTTTTGCACTGTTTTGACGGAAAACGTGCGTTTCGTGCACCAAAACGCTGCTTTTGCAACGAAACGTGCGTTTCGTGCCCCAAAACGCTGCTTTTGCACAGTTTTGACGCAAAACGTGCGTTTCGTGCCCCAAAACGCTGTTTTGCACAGTTTTGACGCAAAACGTGCGTTTCGTGCACCAAAACGCTGCTTTTGCACAGTTTTGACGCAAAACGTGCGTTTCGTGCACCAAAACGCTGCTTTTGCACAGTTTTGACGCAAAACGTGCGTTTCGTGCCCCAAAACGCTGCTTTTGCACAGTTTTGACGCAAAACGTGCGTTTCGTGCCCCAAAACGCTGTTTTGCACAGTTTTGACGCAAAACGTGCGTTTCGTGCACCAAAACGCTGCTTTTGCACAGTTTTGACGCAAAACGTGTGTTTCGTGCACCAAAACGCTGCTTTTGCACAGTTTTGACGCTAAACGTGCGTTTCGTGCACTAAAACGCTGCTTTTGCAACGAAACGTGCGTTTCGTGCCCCAAAACGCTGCTTTTGCACAGTTTTGACGCAAAACGTGCGTTTCGTGCCCCAAAACGCTGTTTTGCACAGTTTTGACGCAAAACGTGCGTTTCGTGCACCAAAACGCTGCTTTTGCACAGTTTTGACGCAAAACGTGTGTTTCTGTAACATTTCGGCCTCTTACCCTGCGCACACATATTTTTTCGCGCTAACTTCCCGATAGTTTTGCACTTACCAACGATAAGTTACCGATAGTCGGTAACCTGATACCTCTTATCACCAGTCGATAAATTACCGACCCAGTAAATTACCTCCTATCGATAAACTCAATTCTACCTTTACCGACCGATGATAAGTTATCAACTTACCACCAGTCGATAAGTTACCCACTTAAAATTTACCTGCAATGGAATCCTGACCTTACCAACCGATGGTAAAATACCATCGGCCGGTAAGTAATCATCAATCGATAAACTATCATCAATCGATAAGTTACCATCAGTCGGTATATTACCGACCAAATTACCGACCTCTCATGTGCGACCGATTACCTATAGTCGATAAGTTACCGACACCGCATAAAAACAATACTTAATATTAATATTATTATACTTACCTTTAACCTACGTCGATTGTCATTAGTTATAACCTGAAATTCATCGATATATTGCCAACCGTCGATAACTGACCACCGAGGGTCACTTACCGACCGTTGATTACCATATACGTATACATACATATATATTTCATATACTTATGTTCTATTATCCAAGTTAATAGCTACCAATCATTTATTACTGCTTCATATATACATATATATATACGTATATTCGCTTCCGACATAAATCGGATTACCTTAAGTAATTAATTTGAGCACCACTGCGAATGGAGAACCTCTAAAAGAAACCGTTAATCGTTCTCACGCATGGTCAGCGGTATTAGCAACATTAATACCGACCGGATGCTGACCTAGCGTCTGGAGATAAGCGATAAGCGGAACGCTGACCGAAACCCAGCACCGCGTACGTGACGATAACGATATTCTGTTAATACAAATAGAGGGCCCGCGGACCCTCTCGACACAGTCTGACCTCAGTGTTACATGCGGCCTAGGTTTGTCCTTCGCTGCGCCGCTTTTCGGAAACGGGTCGCGTTGCCCAAGCAAGCTAAGAATGTGCAGAACAGCACTTCTGCACGGTTACCGCTCAGGCTACGGTAACAGCGTGGCGCAACACCATGACCCAAAACCTAGATTAAAATGCTATCCAGCAAAACTACACCAGCAATTGGGCACAGCCGCGAATATAAAAGCTTGGACAACGTGCCCCGCACGAAGTTGAATTTACGATCTTTTACGAGTCGACGATACGCAACGTGCGTATCCGCGCCCGCGATCGCGTACCCGAAGGAACCCGGACGTTTTGTGCTCGGACGACGGTTCACGGCGTGTGTAACGCCGCGGTCAGACAGAGCTGACCCATAATTGGATATCCTCCAGGAGTGCACACGCCGCCGTGCAGTACCACCACGAACGCCGAAGTTCCCGAAGGGCCGAGACGCCAGCCGCGACGCGATTAACGAACGAGTATACGAACGAAAACGAACCGCGAGTGAGACGTGTGTGTGTGTGTCATAAACGGGAGCGAGAGAAACGCCGAGAAAGCGACCCGCAACCTGAGACGCAACGGTTGGGTATGTAAAACGCATGTTTATCAAAGAATATAAGTATACCGCAGATATCAGAGTTTGTACTACACCGAACCCTACTCCTCGCCATCCTACACCGCAACCCGATAGCGCAAGGTAGGTCAAGGTGCGCTTTAGCGCTTCGACCCGGCAGTACCCGCGCCGCGTTTGTAAAATACTAGAAGAAGCCCGCGGTCCCGCAACGCGGGACGTAACAACTGGTGTCAGAAGTGGGATCTCGTTAACCGAACGGAACCCCACTAATCTCCGATTCATAAGAAAAATTTTCATACGCCCCGAGAGGCTATTCCGTCTTAACGTGCCGTAACTTGACCACACCTTGCTTAATCCTACCAACATGCCGCACACCGAGCGCTCCCCGCCCCGCGTTTCATCACCCGTTCCGCCACCCTTGCTCCCTGCCGCGGGTCCCTCCCGGGCCCGGCAGAGCACTTCCAGCGTCCTCGGAACCTCCGCCTACGAGTCCTGGCGCATCAATCGGGAGGAGGAGGAGCGAGTATACCGGATCCTAGAATCGGTTCCGCGTTTCGACCCCCAATTTGTTCTATTCGAAGATTTTTTAAACGCGATACAAATGTCGAGAGGTAGAATCCCGGCAGGCTTCGAGGAAACGTTCCTCCAAGGGTTATTGAACAAACTGGCCCAACCAGTAAGATTTTACGTCGAAGATCGAGGATGCGCAAATATCTCCGAGTTGCTTACATTGCTCCGCAAGCGCTATGCACCAAATCGAACCCATCAGGAGATCCGTTACGACCTAGAAAATTTAGCTATGCGGCCCGGCGAATCTGTAATCGAATATATACACCGCTGCACGCGATTGATGCACCAAGCTAAAGCCAGCGCTAACGACGAGATGGGCAACCATTGGGACCCCAGCTCGCTAGAACGTTTAGCACGCGTATCTTTTGTTCGGGGATTACCGCCTCATTTGGCCCAATCCGTTGTCGCAGCGTCACCCCGTACGTTAGAAGACGCCATGGATGACGCTCTTTACGCCGAAAAGAGCGAAATCAGAAGGAAGAGCGTCCTCCCCGCGAACCCTTACCCGTATCCTCTCCCCGCGCGCCCCCCTGCTCCCTACGACTATGACAGGAGCTGGACCGAATGGCGAGAGCCACCTCGCCCATTGGAACACCCGCAGGAATATCCCAGATCGTCCTATTACGTAGATATTCGGGAACGCCAACAATATGGCACAGCGCAGCACCCTAAGTGCAACCACGAATGCTCCGCCTGCCACTGCTGTGGTGACTTCGCTCGAGGGCCGACTTGCCAGGGACACTGTTGCCAGCAAGACCCTTACCACCACCGTGAGCCCTACATCCGAGAACAATATAGGCCACAAGAGCGACACTGGCCGCGCGAACCGCGAAATTCCTGGGAATCAAACGAGAAGCGTAGCTTTAACCAACGTCAAGAACCACGTTCGCCGCGTAAGAACGATCCCCCTCCCGGCCGAGGAGGCGATCCTTCCCCGCGCCGAGAAAACCGATCGCGAAACAATTCCCTCGAACGAAATACTTTAAACTCCCAGCGCGCCCGTTCACCCGCCCCGTCCCGAACGGGCGCACGTTATACACCTCCGCGAGAAACGTTTCAGAACCGAGCGAACTCCCCTGCCTACTACAGGCACCCTCCCCCCGAATCCGGATTCGGGCAAAAGAATTGATTAACGGGAACGGCGAATTCATAATCGACACCGGCTCGATGCTGAACCTGATTAAATTGGACGTCCTCCGATCCGACGCGCCGATCTTTAATAGCGAGAGCGTCAGCGTAAGGGGCCTTCAGGGAAGCATCACCGCGGCCGGAACTATCTATCTAACAGTTAACGAAAGCCAGACTCTCTTCTACGTCGTTGACGCACCTGATTTTCCTGAGGGAGTGGCAGGGCTACTGGGAAGCCCGTATCTCTTGAACGAGGAAAGCGAAATTTCATTCCACCACCGCACCCTAGTAACAAGCAAGAAGCCAATCCACCCCATCAGGTTCTCCAATTCACGCGAAATAGAAGAGGCATTAACCTCACGTCGTAAGCATCGAGGAGCCCCTCTCACACTTATCGGTAACCGACCGACATTTAGTGCTGCAACCGCGAATTCCACAAGCAACATTGACCGCTATACGGCCCAGAACAAAGGACCGCTGACTCAGGAGGAGTCTCAACTGTCGGAAAAGGAGACGCACGACGTAACCGCTGACGCGCCAGCCCGACCGCTAACCCCGCTCACAGAGGAACAGCTGGAGGAACGCGGCGAAGAGCTGGGAGATTACGTCATTTCCCGGAAACCCGATGCCGAGAGGATCCCGATCATCATGAACTCGTTGAAATTAGATCATTTAACAGAAATGTCGCGACAGCGAATTAAAGAAATCGTGGAACGTTTTGCAGATAGGTTCTTCATACCCGGCGACCCTTTAGGGCAAACCAACGCGATAAAACACAACATTCCAGTCAGCGATAAAACTCCGGTATTCACGAGGCAATATCCGTTCACCATCGACCAGGAGGAAGAGATCAGCCAAAAGGTACGAAATCTCGAAGAATTAGGCATCATAGTCCCATCAAACTCACCCTACAACTCGCCGCTCTGGTTAGTCCCGAAAAAACCAGACTCGCAGGGAAACATACGTTGGAGAATGGTGGTAGATTTTCGTAAGCTAAACGAGAAAACCATTGACGACCGCTTCCCGCTTCCCCGCATTTCCGATATTTTGGACCGACTAGGAGGTGCAAAATACTTCTGCGTCTTCGACTTGGCCAACGGATTCCACCAGATAGCCATGGCCCCGGAAGACAGAGAGAAAACGGCCTTCACAACACCTGAAGGGCACTTTGAATACGTTCGCATGCCTTTTGGACTAAAAAACGCGCCGGCCACATTCCAAAGACTAATGCAACAAGTTTTATGCGGACTAATTGGGAAAATCCTATATGTGTACCTTGATGATATTGTAGTTTTCGCCCGCTCCTTAGACGAAATGATCATCCGCCTCGAGGCCCTATTCGAGCGCCTCCGGGAAAACAACCTCGCGCTGCAGCCAGACAAGGTAGAATTTATGAAAACGGAAGTAACATATTTAGGGCACATAATTACCTCCAAGGGCGTGAAACCCAATCCCGAAAAGATCAGGGCGGTCGAGAAGTTTCCCGTCCCGACGAACCGGAAAACTTTGAAACAATTCCTGGGTTTGGTGAACTACTACAGACGCTTCATACCCGACTTATCAAAACGGGCCAAACCTTTAACGGAAATAACAAGTCCCAAAAAACCGTTCGCCTGGACCGAGGAGCATCAGAAGAGTTTCGAAGATTTACGCCAAGCACTTTGTAAGGAACCAGTACTACGGTACCCCAATTTCGACAAACCTTTCATCATAACCACCGACGCATCGGACATTGCTGTCGGAGCCGTCTTGAGCCAGGGGAAAATAGGTGAAGACCCACCAATCGCCTACGCCTCGCAGACCCTAACCTCGGCTCAACAAAATTACTCCACTACAGAAAAGGAATGCCTCGCGATTATCTTTGCAGTAAAACACTTCCGGACTTACGTATATGGTCGAAAATTCACGATAGTAACCGACCATCGACCTCTCCAATGGTTATTCTCCGTCAAAGATCCAATATCGCGCCTGGCACGTTGGAGAATACTCCTGGAGGACTACGACTACCAAATCGTGTACAAACCGGGACGCGTGAATGCGAACGCGGATGCCCTGTCACGAAACCCTGTACCACATGCCTTGCCAGTAGTACAGGCAGACAACGTAAATACTGCAGAAGAAGAAGGAATTGCGAGCCGGGTAGGAGCACGTCGTGCTGGACAGCCTAGGCCTAACTACGAAGAACCACCATCACTCATCCTGGAAGACACGCTGCCGCCGGACATACCGGAAACGGAGGAACTCGAGCCGGACGCGAATTCAACGACGAGGGAGGAACACGACACGATAGAGTGGGAACCCGGGGAAATCGCGAATAGTACCTGGACCGTCCCAAGGCGCGTGTCGTGGGGAGACCCCCTCACTATCCCGGACACGCCGCGAACACCGGAGGATTCAACGACATCCTTACCAGAGGCGGCCAGTCCCGACCACTCTTCCTGGAAGCCGCCGCATACGTCAGGAATACTACCGATCCCACAATCAACCGTAATCGTCGAACACCGAGAGCAAACAGAACCAAATGCCGAAAACTTCCCGGCATCGATCTTGTCATTTCCGGAACAACGACCACCGCGCAATCCTTGCAAAATTTCGATCTCGAAAGCTACTCTCACCGGAGGCCCTGGCGACATCGCACATTTCGTATCGGCCGACGGAATACTAACAAGCCCGACGAGTAAGACCCTGAAAGCCCTGGGACTGATATCAGAGGCGAAGCTATTAACTGAGGAACTAGCAGAGGGACGTATCATCATCACGCCAAACGAGGAAAAGAAAATCTTCACCATCGTCGGAACCAAACATTTCTACCATTCGATTCAATTAGACCAATTGCATAATTTACTAAACGCACTAAAACTAGCAACCAGAACCGAAGGGGTGCACCACCTCCGCATCCCGGCAAGCGGAGAAACACTATACCAAGGAAGCGCACACACTCTACAGACGCAGCTAGCACAGATCTTTTCCGACGAACCAATGACCATCACTATCTGCACAGGCGAAATCCAGATTCCACCTGAGGACCATCGGGAAAACATCATACGCCACTATCACGAGAGCCTAATCGGAGGACACAAAGGCGTAACAAAAACATACAAGAGAATTCGGGAACATTTCGATTGGCCAAAAATGCACCAAGATATAGAAAACTACATACGCAGTTGCGAGAGTTGTCAGGAACAAAAATTAGTACGAATCAAAACCCGCGAACCAATGCTCATCACCGATACACCGGCTCGACCATTTGACAAAATCGCTTTGGACACCGTCGGACCGCTGCCAATCACGCCCAGTGGAAACCGGCACATTCTCACATTACAGTGCCACCTGTCAAAATTCTGCATGGCCATCCCCCTACCAGATATTCGAGCAGAAACGGTAGCAGACGCCTTCTCACGCTACTTTATCGCGACCTTCGGCGCGCCGCGAGTAATCCTCACGGACCGGGGGAGGACATTCATTAATCAGGTTCTCACAGGTATAGCGCGAACTTTCAAAATCGAACATGTAACCACGTCAGGATACAGACCCCAGACTAACGGTTCCCTCGAAAGGAGCCACCACGTATTAATCGAATACCTGAAACATTTCCTGAAAGAACAAGTTGACTGGGATATTCTTTTGCCATTCGCAATGTACTCATATAACACCTCAGTACACGAAGCAACGAATTTCACGCCATACGAGGTGGTTTTCGGCCAATTGGCCAGAGATCCATTCATTCCTTTAGCTCAAGAAGAACTCGCAACTTACCCGCTATACGTCCAAAACTTAGTACAAAAATTGGAAAAAATCCATAATATAACCCGGGAAAGAATCGAATTAAGTAAAACACGATCCAAATTAAATTACGACAAAAAATGTAATGAAATCAGGTTCTCCCCAAACGAACTAGTATACGTGCTAAAAGAACCACGCACAGGCAAATTAGATTCGCATTATGTAGGGCCATATACAATCCTAGAGATAACGGATAACCACAACGCTATCCTCGTCGACGCTCAAGGGAAGAAATTCGCGAAACATCTCGACAAACTAAAACATGCTCACGTGAGAAAACCAATTGGGAGTCCGAAAAATACCTCAATCCTCCCTCCCGACCCTCCCCCCTGAGTAAACATGTCAAGCTAATTTGATTTCATTAATAATCACCAGATAGAAATAAGGAAAATAGGTTTAGCGGGGACGGCATGGGGCTCAAACATCTGAGCACACTAGCCGCCTTAGCATGGTTCGCGCTGCGAACTGTATTGAAGGCAACCACAGCATCACACCTCTGGTCCACAACCCAGGCATGCATCCGGAAAGACTAACCCTGATCCGCAAGAATCGGACCACACGGAGACTAGTCACGGCCCGGGATACAATCAACTTACACCCGACATCTACACTCTCGGGGTACCAACAAATCTGCCAGCCGCCCGCCCAGAGGAGCAACCACCCCCACAACACTACCTTACGCACACTCTAGCGTGGGGGGCGACACACCTACCATTGGAAGAGCAAGTAATCTCGAAACCCACCGTTCTCAGGGCCAACGACTTACCTTCCCCTTTTGTCGTTTTCTTTATCTTTTATTATATTTCAAACAGCCCGCGAATATTATAATCCATTAGCACATAAGTATTATTTTCCTATCTTCACTTAATTTCATCTTTTCTTTTATTATATTTCACACAGCTGCGTACCTTTGTATTATCGTATTATCTTTTTATTGATTTCACTTGTATTTTAAACAGCTACATAACCATGTAATCTCATAGTTCATAAGAGCAAGCACACCCTACCGCTGCGCCCGCCTGTATGGATGGATGCGTGTGACACAAGGGTGCAGCGAACGACAACATGGCCGTTGCACACAAAATAGCCTCTCGAGGGTATTTTGTGTCTAGCGTGGGGGGTGTTACATCCGGCCTAGGTTTGTCCTTCGCTGCGCCGCTTTTCGGAAACGGGTCGCGTTGCCCAAGCAAGCTAAGAATGTGCAGAACAGCACTTCTGCACGGTTACCGCTCAGGCTACGGTAACAGCGTGGCGCAACACCATGACCCAAAACCTAGATTAAAATGCTATCCAGCAAAACTACACCAGCAATTGGGCACAGCCGCGAATATAAAAGCTTGGACAACGTGCCCCGCACGAAGTTGAATTTACGATCTTTTACGAGTCGACGATACGCAACGTGCGTATCCGCGCCCGCGATCGCGTACCCGAAGGAACCCGGACGTTTTGTGCTCGGACGACGGTTCACGGCGTGTGTAACGCCGCGGTCAGACAGAGCTGACCCATAATTGGATATCCTCCAGGAGTGCACACGCCGCCGTGCAGTACCACCACGGACGCCGAAGTTCCCGAAGGGCCGAGACGCCAGCCGCGACGCGATTAACGAACGAGTATACGAACGAAAACGAACCGCGAGTGAGACGTGTGTGTGTGTGTCATAAACGGGAGCGAGAGAAACGCCGAGAAAGCGACCCGCAACCTGAGACGCAACGGTTGGGTATGTAAAACGCATGTTTATCAAAGAATATAAGTATACCGCAGATATCAGAGTTTGTACTACACCGAACCCTACTCCTCGCCATCCTACACCGCAACCCGATAGCGCAAGGTAGGTCAAGGTGCGCTTTAGCGCTTCGACCCGGCAGTACCCGCGCCGCGTTTGTAAAATACTAGAAGAAGCCCGCGGTCCCGCAACGCGGGACGTAACATCAGCATCCATCGAGTCTACGTCGCGCTACGCAAGTCACAGTCTGACTTCAGCAACCTACCTGTGCACATCGCGCTACGCAAATCACAGTCCGTCTACAGTATTCATCAAGTCTACATCGCGCTTCAAAGTTATAGTTATACAAGTTCTTCATTCAAGTGTTCTTCGACATAGTTACCTTTGTGCTATTCACGTAAGCTAATCAATCTTTATTCAAATATATTTATTGTTACTATTATTATATTGTGTCTTTCCTTGTGCTCCTCCTTTATTCTCTATTATCTTCTACGGTATATTGAATTCTGTGACAACTGGAATATCCACGGTGCTTCTTGACGACGACCAAGTGTTTACTTTATTATTATTATTATTCAACAGTCACATTCGCCAGTATTGCAAGACCTCGTTCTCGTTCTTTTAGCTGCGTAAACCAGGGAAGCGACCACAAAAAGGGACGCTCTCGAGACAGTTCTCCACTGTAACTCTACGAGTTTGACAGTACCATCAGGGAAGCGATCACAAAGAGACGCTCTCGTAACAGGATGAACGGGAAACAGGTATGTAAACTGGCTTTTCTTTAAGATTACCTTTATTTCTATCAAGAGTGTACAATCACTTCTCACTTGGTCCGACAGTCAACATCGCACTTTGATTTTTGTTCACGTAGCTCTTCAATTTCTATAAACCGCTCATATCCTAGCCCTAACTGGGTCTCGAAGTCTGTAGGTGCGTGTAAGCGTGCGCCAGACCCCTCGCTGACCCGGCGGACCCACCTAAAATAAAGAATCATACGTTAGTAACATTATCATCTCAGTTTACCACCCGTCGGTCACTTACCCGCCGTCGGTAAAACAGTAATCTCGGTTTACCATTCATCGGTCACTTACCTACCGTCGGTAAAACACAAGTTACCGGCCGTCGGTAATACCAACTGTCGATAACCTCTTCGCCGATAAAGCAGAATTCGGCCAAATTCTCGAGATTCTCCCTCCTTTTCCCGGACCGTTCCACCGAGCCGCTCCGGTGACCGGTTCGTAACATTTCGTGCACCAAAACGCTGCTTTTGCACAGTTTTGACGCAAAACGTGCGTTTCGTGCACCAAAACGCTGTTTTGCACAGTTTTGACGCAAAACGTGCGTTTCGTGCACCAAAACGCTGCTTTTGCACAGTTTTGTAACATTTCGGCCTCTTACCCTGCGCACACATATTTTTTCGCGCTAACTTCCCGATAGTTTTGCACTTACCAACGATAAGTTACCGATAGTCGGTAACCTGATACCTCTTATCACCAGTCGATAAATTACCGACCCAGTAAATTACCTCCTATCGATAAACTCAAATTCTACCTTTACCGACCGATGGTAAGTTATCAACCTACCACCAGTCGATAAGTTATCCACATAAAATTTACCTGCAATAGAATCCTAACCTTACCAACCGATGGTAAAATACCATCGGCCGGTAAGTTATCATCAATCGATAAATTATCATCAATCGATAAGTTACCATCAGTCGGTATATTACCGACCAAATTACCGACCTCTCATGTGCGACCGATTACCTATAGTCGATAAGTTACCGACACCGCATAAAAACAATACTTAATATTATTATTACTATACTTACCTTTAACCTACGTCGATTGTCATTAGTTATAACCTGAAATTCATCGATATATTGCCAACCGTCGATAACTGACCACCGAGGGTCACTTACCGACCGTTGATTACCATATACGTATACATACATATATATTTCATATACTTATGTTCTATTATCCAAGTTAATAGCTGCCAATCATTTATTACTGCTTCATATATACATATATATACGTATATTCGCTTCCGACATAAATCGGATTACCTTAAGTAATTAATTTGAGCACCACTGCGAATGGAGAACCTCTAAAAGAAACCGTTAATTGTTCTCACGCATGGTCAGCGGTATTAACAACATTAATACCGACCGGATGCTGACCTAGCGTCTGGAGATAAGCGATAAGCGGAACGCTGACCGAAACCCAGCACCGCGTACGTGACGATAACGATATTCTGTTAATACAAATAGAGGGCCCGCGGACCCTCTCGACACAGTCTGACTTCAGCAACCAACCTGTGCACGTCAACGCACAGTCTGACCACAGCATTCACCGAGTCTACATCGCGTTACTCAAGTCACAGTCTGACTTCAGCAACCTACCTGTGCACATCGCGCTACGCAAATCACAGTCCGTCTACAGTATTCATCGAGTCTACATCGTGCCTCAAAGTTATAGTTATACAAGTTCTTCATTCAAGTGTTCTTCGACATAGTTACCTTTGTGCTATTCACGTAAGCTAATCAATCTTTATTCAAATATATTTATTGTTACTATTATTATATTGTGTCTTTCCTTGTGCTCCTCCTTTATTCTCTATTATCTTCTACGGTATATTGAATTCTGTGACAACTGGAATATCCACGGTGCTTCTTGACGACGACCAAGTGTTTACTTTATTATTATTATTATTCAACAGTCACATTCGCCAGTATTGCAAGACCTCGTTCTCGTTCTTTTAGCTGCGTAAACCAGGGAAGCGACCACAAAAAGGGACGCTCTCGAGACAGTTCTCCACTGTAACTCTACGAGTTTGACAGTACCATCAGGGAAGCGATCACAAAGAGACGCTCTCGTAACAGGATGAACGGGAAACAGGTATGTAAACTGGCTCTTCTTTAAGATTACCTTTATTTATATCAAGAGTGTACAATCACTTTCCACTTGGTCTGATAGTCAACATCGCACTCTGGACGCACCAGAGTCAAGCGTCTCAACCGGAAGACACGACGTTGCGGTACCAAGCACCGCGCACGGCTGGCCTTTCGACAGCGCCTGCGCGAACTGCAAGCGGAACTAGCCGAACAACTGCCTAGTTCCTCCAATAATCCAGGCGAGCCATCCTACTCCCCTCTGTCTGAGGCATCTACTATCATCCTAGACAACGACCTAGACGTCGAAGTGATCAACATATTACAATCGCCATCGCCGCCTCCTATCGCTCGCGCCCCGTCGCCGCCGTCTCTTATTCGTATACCGTCTCCGATCCCTATTGTGCGCGAATCATCGCCACCTTTCTATTCTCGTTCCCCTTCTCCGTACTACGACCTCCGTACTCCATCGCCGCTGGAGGAAATAGATACGGACCAAGCAGTCAAGGTTGCGTGCCACGAAGAGATACCAACCGACCTATTAAACATCTTTGTTAATAACACTGAAAATATACAGAATAATTTCATTCCTGCCCCTCTCTATAATTGGTGTTCCGAATTGTATGACTTCTACAACCAATCAGAATAAACCTTTGATTTTCGTTTACATCACTCTTCATTTTCTATTTACCGCTCATATCCTAGCCCTAACTGGGTCTCGAAGTCTGTAGGTGCGTGTAAGCGTGCGCCAGACCCCTCGCTGACCCGGCGGACCCACCTAAAATAAAGAATCATACATTAGTAATATTACCATCTCAGCTTACCACCCGTCGGTCACTTACCCACCGTCGGTGAAACAGTAATCTCGGTTTACCATTCATCGGTCACTTACCTACCGTCGGTAAAACACAAGTTACCGGCCGTCGGTAATACCAACTGTCGATAACCTCTTCGCCGATAAAGCAGAATTCGGCCAAATTCTCGAGATTCTCCCTCCTTTTCCCGGACCGTTCCACCGAGCCGCTCCGGTGACCGGTTCGTAACAGGATAAAATTGGTGACAGCGGTGGGATCCGCAAAATTTCCAAAGGGTTAAACCCCATACTCTACCATTTCTTACTAATATATATTTATTCTTTTATGAGCAATGTCTAAGCATCAAGGAGTTAGCACCAGGTCTGGAAGCACACCAGACCCCACGATGGAAGAATTACATGCAATGGCCGAACAGTTGGCCCAAAAGGAACGCAGGCTGCGAGAACAAGAGCAGCGAACAGAGCAAGAACGCCAAGCATTAGAGAAACGCCTGAACGACAGGCAAGCGCTAATCGACCAAGAACACGAAGACTTTGAAAGAGAACGAGCCCAATTAATAAAAGAACACGACCGCCTTGAAGCCATGGTTGCAAATTTAGTATCAGAGGTCCGAGAACTCCGCACCCGACCGTCAGACTGTCATCACATAACCTCTCAACACGTAGACTCAGAAACAAATACACGTCGGGAAGAGATGGCGGACCCTTTACCTGCCAATTCGCATACGTCGAACGACAGCCACACAGCAGGAATCCACAAAAGAGTGAAAGAAGCCGCTGACGGCATTCAAAATTTTGACGGCAACAGAAACAGTGTAGTGCCGTTTTGTGAATCGTGTTTCCGTGCGCGTGATTACCTACCTGCCAGTGATGAACCGTTATTAGTGCGCACGATTCTAAATAAGCTTAGGGGACCTGCATACAGAATAATAGGGCGATCAACGTTCACCACGGTGAACCAATTGTGTGACAAAATTCGGAAACTATTCTCACCATTCCGTAGTGCTAATTATTATCGTGGCGAACTTAGTCGCACATTTCAAACTCATAACCAGTCCGTTCTGGAATTCGCAATCAGAATCCAGGAACTTCGCGACCTGAGCGCCGACGGCGACAAACAACGCTACGGAACATTAGACGCGCGCGCAGAATATGAGATCCAGAAGGAAGCTTCAGAGGCCTTCGTGCAAGGACTCTTGCCCGAAATCGCAACTCGCTTGCGGATAGAAGGCTACGACACGCTGGACGACGCCATAGAAAGGGCAATCCGTCTACACACAGACATCCAAGACGAACAAGCGCGTTACCACCGATCACACAATTCCAACAACGATAGGAATTCGAAATTCCGGAGTTACGAACAAGACTCCAGACAACGCCCGTACCCTCCAAGGACAGGAGGATTTCGCCAAGACAGGCCCCGATATAGCGAACAGCTTCGCAACGATTACAGAAGATTTAACGAACAACCTCGCAACAACAACTCTTACAGGAGATCGAACGACAATAATTCAGGCCGTAACGACAGATTCTACGGCGAACCTAATACTAATTTCAAACAACCTAGCTACGCAGATACCACGCGAGGTCCACCTCCTAAGCAGTGCAGATACTGCAAGACCCCTGGCCACACGATCGAAGAATGTCGCAAGCTACAAGCCAGGAAGGAATACGAAAGAAACGCGCAACAGTTGGGAAACCAGGCCGGCCCGTCGCCGAACCGCGCGGGACAGGGCCAATCAAACCCAAATCGCGGAACATACACAGTATCGAAGGGACCAGACAAGAAGTCCCCGAAACCAGAGAAACCGTCGACCAAGGAAACGGAAGCCGAAGAAGAGGAAGACGACGCTCTCCTCCAGGAAGAGGGAATGCTAAACCCCTTATTCGAACTGTAAACATTAACAAAACCAACATCGACACGGTACCTTCCATCAAGATAAGCACGCCTGATACTACACGGACCGCACATTTTATGATAGACGCTGGCGCAGAGATCAATTTAATTAAACGTTCAGCTCTTCAACCTACACTCAACCTCGACACCAGCGGGTGCCCATCCCTTAGGGGAATAGGCCATGGGTTAGCCCCGACGCAAGGACGAGTGTTGATCCGCATCCTCGGGTATCCAGTCCCATTCTACATAGTCGATAACGACTTCAATATTCCACACGATGGAATCCTAGGAGCTGAATTTCTTCACAATCATTCTGCCAAGGTAGATTACGCCAGAAAACTTGTCAAATGGAACGAATGGAACATACCATTCTACACTCGTAAAACAATTACTCTAAAGAACAGGTCCGTCACTCCAGTGAATCTCTTCGTAGTACACCCGAATCAGGAAACGGGGTACATAGAATTACACACCGTTAAGAAAGGTGTCTTTTTTGGAAAATGCGCCGTTACCAATAACAATGGACGAGCGTACATTAAGTGCTACAATCTAACCGCGAAGGACGAAACCATAGAGGTACCAGTCGTCGAATCAATTCCGTATCAAACCTTGGACGACGTCCAATCAGCAAAAATCAACGCAAGCCGTATAAACTCGGATACAGAGCCTAGCAGGCCAGACAAAGTAATAGAACTTCTACGTCTCGATCACTTAAATTCAGAAGAAAGGAAACATGTGGTGAACGTAGTAAGAGAATATCAAGACTGTTTTCATCTCCCCGGAGAACAACTTACATGCGCAAAGGGCGTAACACATAGAATCGAAACCACAGATAATATGCCAATCAATTCCAAACAATATAGGTTCCCTCAAGTACACAAAGAAGAAATTAACAGACAAATTGAAGAACTATTAAAGGATGGAATAGTAAGACCATCGATGTCTCCGTACAATTCCCCGATCTGGATTGTACCCAAGAAGCCAGACTCATCAGGCAAAAAGCGATGGAGAGTCGTAATCGACTTCCGGAACCTGAACGAGAAAACTATAGGCGACGCCTATCCGCTCCCAAATATCACGGAGATTTTAGACCAAGTTGGCGGAGCAAAATATTTCAGCGTATTGGACTTAGCATCAGGCTTCCACCAGATCCCTATGGAAGAAAGGGACGCACCTAAGACAACATTCTCAACCCCCTACGGTCATTTTGAATTCACGAGGATGCCCTTTGGTCTGAAGAACGCCCCGGCGACATTCCAAAGGCACATGAATAATCTCTTATCAGGATTACAAGGTTGGGAACTATTTATCTATATGGATGACTTTGTGATTTACGCGTCATCACTACAAGAACACCAAATTAAATTCAGGAAGTTAATGAACAGACTAAAAGACGGAAACGTCAAACTCCAACCTGATAAATGCGAATTTCTACGAAAAGAGGTCGCATATCTTGGCCACATTCTAAGCGAAGAAGGTGTGAGACCAGATCCTAAGAAGCTGGACGTAGTTAAGAAATTTCCAATACCCAAAAGTCCTAAACAAATTAAACAATTCCTTGGACTCTCCGGATATTATCGACGCTTCATCCATAATTATTCGAAAACGGCAAAACCAATGACCGATCTGCTGAAGAAAAACAAACCTTTTGTATGGACAGGAAGTCAACAAAAAGCCTTCGAAACATTACGAGATGCCCTGTGCAAGGAACCAATCCTCCAGTTTCCAGATTTCACTAAAGAGTTCATATTAACCACGGACGCATCCGGTTATGCCATAGGAGGCATATTAAGCCAAGGCGAGTTGGGAAAAGATCTACCCATCGCATACACCTCAAGGATTCTCAACCCACACGAACAGAAATATTCAACCATAGAAAAGGAGTGTTTAGCCGTCATTTACAGCATTAACCATTTCAGACCATATTTATACGGACGGAAGTTCAAGATAATCACTGATCACAAGCCTCTGGTGTGGCTGAATAACATCAAAGACCCAACGTCTCGCCTTTGGAAATGGAAACTGAAACTCGCAGAATACGAATATGAGATCGTCTATCGGCAAGGAACGACGAATCTTAACGCGGATGCCTTATCACGCAACCCTCCGAATCCTCAAATACTACCTATCAACACGTCCTCATCCGACGAAGATGTCCTCTACACACCCAGTGTCCTACCGACACCTCCAAATCCGCGTCCGGAGCTCACGCTTGACCCAAAGAAGAGGAAGCGTACAGAATCAATAACAGCTTTGGAACCACCGGAAAAAGAACCGCGACAAGACGAAGCTCCGAGACCTTCTACGTCAGGTGAGGCAGAACCTCCCTCAACCTACAATCAAACGTTCGATGCCGACTTAGAGCACGACGACGAAGACGATGACCAGTCGGAAGATACCGACACCTCGTCCGACACAGAGGATGAGCCAATGTTTGATGCCTCGCCGCGATTCGAATTTCTGAAAATCAATCGCACTAAGGAGCCTCTAGCGATCCAGAAGGATAATCTGGTCGTATTTCTAACCTACCAAGGCACGCCAGTGTGCGAAGGCGCAAAAGAGCTACAGGCGTCAGGATTACTTCCTAACCCTGCCCTCATGTCAAGACCCTTGACAAACACTTCCTTATATCAATTCCGATACAGGAAAGGCCCACGGCACCTGTAAACACGGAACAAATGCTCACTGCATTAAGAATCATCAAGTCCGTATTGGACGAACTTGGACTCAAGAGCTTCTCCGTCAGAGAAACACACCCTCTCGGTGATGTTTCATGGCACTTCTTCGACAAAAAGCTAAGAGAGCTATTCAAAGATTATCGTATCACAATTACTTATTGCACGAGCGTAGTCCAAATTCCCCCAATAGAGGAAAGATCAAGAATAATCGCCGACGTTCACAATTCAGTGATAAACGGACACAAAGGTGTTACCAAAACGCTGAATAGAATTCGAGAAAGATACATATGGCCCAATATGAGGACTCAGGTCCAAGATTTCATACGATCATGTAAAACATGTCAGCTTAAAAAACTAACGCGAGTAAAAACAAGGCAACCCATGGTAGTGACCGACACACCTGGTCGAGCCTTTGACAAAGTTGCTATCGATATAATGGGCCCACTTCCGAGAACGTCTGAGGGTAACATGTACATACTCACTATGCAAGACCTATTAACTAAGTATTCTATTGCAACGCCTCTTAAAAATACTAATTCAATTACCATTGCAGAGGAAGTTCTGAAGCGACTAATATGCACCTTTGGAGCGCCAAGAGCCATACTTACGGACCAAGGGTCCAATTTGATATCTTCCATTATGAAACATTTGGCAAAAAGATTCAATATCATACATTACAAAACTACAGCCTATCGGCCCCAGTCGAACGGCTCTCTCGAAAGGTCGCATCACGTCCTATCAGAATACCTAAAGATTCAAACCGACAAAGGCAAAGAATGGGATACCTGGTTAGATCTCGCGATGTTGTCTTACAATACTAGTATCCACGAAGGTACTCATTACACGCCGCACGAATTAGTATTCGGTAAAACAGCGCGCATTCCTAGCTCAGAACCGGAGCTTGATATCCAGATAGAGATAACGTACTTCGAGTATTTAAATAATCTGTTTGATACTTTAAACGAGATCCAAGACAGAGCACGCCAGAACTTGATACTAGCCAAACAGAGATCAAAGAGATATTACGATGCCAGATTGAATGTTCAAGAATTTCAAGTAGGTGATTGGGTCTATATATTAAAGGAACCCACAACCAAATTAGATAACCAGTATCATGGCCCGTATCAGGTCCTGGAAGTCCTGCCATTATCTAACCTTAGAATAAGAATTAAAGATAAGGATAAAATAATTCATGCGAACAAATGTAAACTAGCCAAATAAGTTCCTTTCCAACAGGATGCACCCTCGCTTCGCAGTCATCCTGCCTCTTCTACTACGCATCGCAGAGGGCCTCATCGGTTACGACTGTGGAGGACCCACAATGAACCATACAACCGTTTCACTCCTCGACCTGGAGGAATGCCGTCCCCCAGGACCAAAGATCAGCACCACCACTACCTACATACAGCTCCTGCAGATAGCCGAGTACGATTATACGCCCACCATCCAATGCCAAATCAACATCCGAAGGATAGTAAACTATTGCGGAATGCATTCGCATCTGTCAGCCGTCCAAAACGGACTCGCTGAATACTTACACGAAACGAGTCACGAAGCCTGCCGCCGCCTACACGAGGAAGGAATATTGTCACTAGGCACAGCCGTCATCACTGGAGTTTCGCCTAACACCACTACATATCGCTCGATAACATTAGCCGGTTCCGTAGGACCAGACGGAACCTGCTCCGGAACAACATACTCCGACCCGTACGGTACGTGGTCAAACGTATTCGTACAAGCAACGCTCGACATCAAGCTCAAAAGCCAGATGGCTCGAGTAAAAATCAACTCTGGAAAAATCATTCTACCCTCCGGAACGACTTGCGAAGTCTCTCGGATGTCCTGCATTGACTCCGACGCAGGATACACCTTTTGGAATCTGATACCGACCGACAGTTGCGAACTACGGTCCTACGATGTGTTGTACGAGGGACCTGCCGACAAGACCCAAGAAGAATCTGCAACCGTCCAATATCCTACCATCTACAGCCTCACGACGAGCGAGGTCACTTTCGCCTTGACAAAGACAGGAGACCACCACAAATGCGGTTACTCCATTGTCACCACCGAACACCCAAGGCTTTTCATTATTGAGACGCGTGCCGGCAGCCCCGTCATTCAAAGGAAACCGATCCCGATTGACAATCTGGACATATTTACGTACATCAACTCTAAATTCATCTACGTGGAAAAACACATCCGTAGTCAACTGACGTCACTCTACCACAGCATCATCTTACAAAAGTGTGAAGCGGAAAAACAAATTCTCAGCAACGCTCTCTCGCTAGTAACGCTAGTTCCCGAAGAATTCGCTTACATAGTCACCAAACAGCCCGGTTACATCGCTGTTAATTCTGGAGAAGTTATACACATACTGCAATGCATACCTTTAGTCGTAAAGGTCAGAAAGACCGAAGATTGCTTCAACGAACTCCCAGTGACCCACAACAACCAGAGCTACTTTCTTACACCTAAGACGCGAATCTTGACGAGATTCGGCACTAAGAAACAGTGCAATCCACTCCTACCTACAATCTATAAGGTAGACAATCAATGGATAAAGCTTACGCCTGCAGTGACGATAGCCGACACACCACAGAAGACAAAGCCAATATCACAACTGAATTGGCAATACCTCACTCCCACCTCATTGGCGACCAGCGGACTCTACTCCCAGGCGGAACTCGACAGGTTAAGGGACCACATTATGTTCCCTGCAGAGAAACCAGCCGTTGTTAACGAGATAGCCAGAAACGCAGCAACCTCCGGAGAAACGAACTCTGTATCGTTCGCCGGATTTCTGGACGAACACGCATTGGAAACAATTGCAAAATCCACCATCAACAAGTGGTGGAACGGGTTCATAGAGTTCGGCTCTATCAGCGCCGCTCTATTAGCAATCTTCCTTATCATAAGAATCATCAAGGGCATAATCAGTATTCTTATAAATGGCTACACGCTTCATTCCGTCTACGGCTGTGGACTACATGTGATTGGAGCCTTCTGTTCATCGATTACTCACCTGCTGATCCATCTAAAACGTGAGTCTAAATCCACGGCAGAATCACCCACCGACGACCCAGAAGCTGATCCTGGACTCGCCGGACCATCATCCAAATCAACCCGACTTCAAACTCTTAGAGACTACTGCAAGGAGTGAAGTGAAACGTGCGATTCAAAAGACACTAGTGAAACCAAGACATTGTTCACGTAACACAAAATAAATTTTGGACGTTTAGCCCAAAATTTATTTCACCAATGGGGGAGGTGTAACATTTCGGCCTCTTACCCTGCGCACACATATTTTTTCGCGCTAACTTCCCGATAGTTTTGCACTTACCAACGATAAGTTACCGATAGTCGGTAACCTGATACCTCTTATCACCAGTCGATAAATTACCGACCCAGTAAATTACCTCCTATCGATAAACTCAATTCTACCTTTACCGACCGATGATAAGTTATCAACTTACCACCAGTCGATAAGTTACCCACTTAAAATTTACCTGCAATGGAATCCTAACCTTACCAACCGATGGTAAAATACCATCGGCCGGTAAGTAATCATCAATCGATAAACTATCATCAATCGATAAGTTACCATCAGTCGGTATATTACCGACCAAATTACCGACCTCTCATGTGCGACCGATTACCTATAGTCGATAAGTTACCGACACCGCATAAAAACAATACTTAATATTAATATTATTATACTTACCTTTAACCTACGTCGATTGTCATTAGTTATAACCTGAAATTCATCGATATATTGCCAACCGTCGATAACTGACCACCGAGGGTCACTTACCGACCGTTGATTACCATATACGTATACATACATATATATTTCATATACTTATGTTCTATTATCCAAGTTAATAGCTGCCAATCATTTATTACTGCTTCATATATACATATATATACGTATATTCGCTTCCGACATAAATCGGATTACCTTAAGCAATTAATTTGAGCACCACTGCGAATGGAGAACCTCTAAAAGAAACCGTTAATTGTTCTCACGCATGGTCAGCGGTATTAACAACATTAATACCGACCGGATGCTGACCTAGCGTCTGGAGATAAGCGATAAGCGGAACGCTGACCGAAACCCAGCACCGCGTACGTGACGATAACGATATTCTGTTAATACAAATAGAGGGCCCGCGGACCCTCTCGACACAGTCTGACTTCAGCAACCAGCCTGTGCACGTCAACGCACAGTCTGACCACAGCATTCACCGAGTCTACATCGCGTTACTCAAGTCACAGTCTGACTTCAGCAACCTACCTGTGCACATCGCGCTACGCAAATCACAGTCCGTCTACAGTATTCATCGAGTCTACATCGTGCCTCAAAGTTATAGTTATACAAGTTCTTCATTCAAGTGTTCTTCGACATAGTTACCTTTGTGCTATTCACGTAAGCTAATCAATCTTTATTCAAATATATTTATTGTTACTATTATTATATTGTGTCTTTCCTTGTGCTCCTCCTTTATTCTCTATTATCTTCTACGGTATATTGAATTCTGTGACAACTGGAATATCCACGGTGCTTCTTGACGACGACCAAGTGTTTACTTTATTATTATTATTATTCAACAGTCACATTCGCCAGTATTGCAAGACCTCGTTCTCGTTCTTTTAGCTGCGTAAACCAGGGAAGCGACCACAAAAAGGGACGCTCTCGAGACAGTTCTCCACTGTAACTCTACGAGTTTGACAGTACCATCAGGGAAGCGATCACAAAGAGACGCTCTCGTAACAGGATGAACGGGAAACAGGTATGTAAACTGGCTCTTCTTTAAGATTACCTTTATTTATATCAAGAGTGTACAATCACTTTCCACTTGGTCTGATAGTCAACATCGCACTCTGGACGCACCAGAGTCAAGCGTCTCAACCGGAAGACACGACGTTGCGGTACCAAGCACCGCGCACGGCTGGCCTTTCGACAGCGCCTGCGCGAACTGCAAGCGGAACTAGCCGAACAACTGCCTAGTTCCTCCAATAATCCAGGCGAGCCATCCTACTCCCCTCTGTCTGAGGCATCTACTATCATCCTAGACAACGACCTAGACGTCGAAGTGATCAACATATTACAATCGCCATCGCCGCCTCCTATCGCTCGCGCCCCGTCGCCGCCGTCTCTTATTCGTATACCGTCTCCGATCCCTATTGTGCGCGAATCATCGCCACCTTTCTATTCTCGTTCCCCTTCTCCGTACTACGACCTCCGTACTCCATCGCCGCTGGAGGAAATAGATACGGACCAAGCAGTCAAGGTTGCGTGCCACGAAGAGATACCAACCGACCTATTAAACATCTTTGTTAATAACACTGAAAATATACAGAATAATTTCATTCCTGCCCCTCTCTATAATTGGTGTTCCGAATTGTATGACTTCTACAACCAATCAGAATAAACCTTTGATTTTCGTTTACATCACTCTTCATTTTCTATTTACCGCTCATATCCTAGCCCTAACTGGGTCTCGAAGTCTGTAGGTGCGTGTAAGCGTGCGCCAGACCCCTCGCTGACCCGGCGGACCCACCTAAAATAAAGAATCATACATTAGTAATATTACCATCTCAGCTTACCACCCGTCGGTCACTTACCCACCGTCGGTGAAACAGTAATCTCGGTTTACCATTCATCGGTCACTTACCTACCGTCGGTAAAACACAAGTTACCGGCCGTCGGTAATACCAACTGTCGATAACCTCTTCGCCGATAAAGCAGAATTCGGCCAAATTCTCGAGATTCTCCCTCCTTTTCCCGGACCGTTCCACCGAGCCGCTCCGGTGACCGGTTCGTAACAGTTTTGACGCAAAACGTGTGTTTCGTGCACCAAAACGCTGCTTTTGCACAGTTTTGACGCAAAACGTGCGTTTCGTGCACCAAAACGCTGCTTTTGCACAGTTTTGACGCAAAACGTGCGTTTCGTGCCCCAAAACGCTGCTTTTGCACAGTTTTGACGCAAAACGTGCGTTTCGTGCCCCAAAACGCTGTTTTGCACAGTTTTGACGCAAAACGTGCGTTTCGTGCACCAAAACGCTGCTTTTGCACAGTTTTGACGCAAAACGTGCGTTTCGTGCACCAAAACGCTGCTTTTGCACAGTTTTGACGCAAAACGTGCGTTTCGTGCACCAAAACGCTGCTTTTGCACAGTTTTGACGCAAAACGTGCGTTTCGTGCACCAAAACGCTGCTTTTGCACAGTTTTGACGCAAAACGTGCGTTTCGTGCACCAAAACGCTGCTTTTGCACAGTTTTGACGCTAAACGTGCGTTTCGTGCACCAAAACGCTGCTTTTGCAACGAAACGTGCGTTTCGTGCCCCAAAACGCTGCTTTTGCACAGTTTTGACGCTAAACGTGCGTTTCGTGCACCAAAACGCTGCTTTTGCAACGAAACGTGCGTTTCGTGCCCCAAAACGCTGCTTTTGCACAGTTTTGACGCAAAACGTGCGTTTCGTGCCCCAAAACGCTGTTTTGCACAGTTTTGACGCAAAACGTGCGTTTCGTGCACCAAAACGCTGCTTTTGCACAGTTTTGACGCAAAACGTGTGTTTCGTGCACCAAAACGCTGCTTTGGCACAGTTTTGACGCTAAACGTGCGTTTCGTGCACCAAAACGCTGCTTTTGCAACGAAACGTGCGTTTCGTGCCCCAAAACGCTGCTTTTGCACAGTTTTGACGCAAAACGTGCGTTTCGTGCCCCAAAACGCTGTTTTGCACAGTTTTGACGCAAAACGTGCGTTTCGTGCACCAAAACGCTGCTTTTGCACAGTTTTGACGCAAAACGTGTGTTTCGTGCACCAAAACGCTGCTTTTGCACAGTTTTGACGCTAAACGTGCGTTTCGTGCACCAAAACGCTGCTTTTGCAACGAAACGTGCGTTTCGTGCACCAAAACGCTGCTTTTGCACAGTTTTGACGCAAAACGTGTGTTTCGTGCACCAAAACGCTGCTTTTGCACAGTTTTGACGCAAAACGTGTGTTTCGTGCACCAAAACGCTGCTTTTGCACAGTTTTGACGCAAAACGTGCGTTTCGTGCACCAAAACGCTGTTTTGCACAGTTTTGACGCAAAACGTGCGTTTCGTGCACCAAAACGCTGCTTTTGCAACGATACGTGCGTTTCGTGCCCCAAAACGCTGCTTTTGCACAGTTTTGACGCAAAACGTGCGTTTCGTGCCCCAAAACGCTGCTTTTGCACAGTTTTGACGCTAAACGTGCGTTTCGTGCAACAAAACGCTGCTTTTGCAACGAAACGTGCGTTTCGTGCCCCAAAACGCTGCTTTTGCACAGTTTTGACGCAAAACGTGCGTTTCGTGCCCCAAAACGCTGCTTTTGCACAGTTTTGACGCAAAACGTGCGTTTCGTGCACCAAAACGCTGCTTTTGCAACGAAACGTGCGTTTCGTGCCCCAAAACGCTGTTTTGCACAGTTTTGACGCAAAACGTGCGTTTCGTGCACCAAAACGCTGCTTTTGCACAGTTTTGACGCAAAACGTGTGTTTCGTGCACCAAAACGCTGCTTTTGCACAGTTTTGACGCAAAACGTGCGTTTCGTGCCCCAAAACGCTGCTTTTGCACAGTTTTGACGCAAAACGTGCGTTTCGTGCACCAAAACGCTGCTTTTGCACAGTTTTGACGCAAAACGTGTGTTTCGTGCACCAAAACGCTGCTTTTGCACAGTTTTGACGCTAAACGTGCGTTTCGTGCACCAAAACGCTGCTTTTGCAACGAAACGTGCGTTTCGTGCACCAAAACGCTGCTTTTGCACAGTTTTGACGCAAAACGTGTGTTTCGTGCACCAAAACGCTGCTTTTGCACAGTTTTGACGCTACACGTGCGTTTCGTGCAACAAAACGCTGCTTTTGCAACGAAACGTGCGTTTCGTGCCCCAAAACGCTGCTTTTGCACAGTTTTGACGCAAAACGTGCGTTTCGTGCCCCAAAACGCTGTTTTGCACAGTTTTGACGCAAAACGTGCGTTTCGTGCACCAAAACGCTGCTTTTGCACAGTTTTGACGCAAAACGTGCGTTTCGTGCACCAAAACGCTGCTTTTGCACAGTTTTGACGCAAAACGTGCGTTTCGTGCACCAAAACGCTGCTTTTGCAACGAAACGTGCGTTTCGTGCACCAAAACGCTGCTTTTGCAACGAAACGTGCGTTTCGTGCCCCAAAACGCTGCTTTTGCACAGTTTTGACGCAAAACGTGCGTTTCGTGCCCCAAAACGCTGTTTTGCACAGTTTTGACGCAAAACGTGCGTTTCGTGCACCAAAACGCTGCTTTTGCACAGTTTTGACGCAAAACGTGTGTTTCGTGCACCAAAACGCTGCTTTTGCACAGTTTTGACGCAAAACGTGCGTTTCGTGCCCCAAAACGCTGCTTTTGCACAGTTTTGACGCAAAACGTGCGTTTCGTGCACCAAAACGCTGCTTTTGCACAGTTTTGACGCAAAACGTGTGTTTCGTGCACCAAAACGGTGCTTTTGCACAGTTTTGACGCTAAACGTTCGTTTCGTGCACCAAAACGCTGTTTTGCACAGTTTTGACGCAAAACGTGCGTTTCGTGCCCCAAAACGCTGCTTTTGCACAGTTTTGACGCAAAACGTGCGTTTCGTGCACCAAAACGCTGCTTTTGCACAGTTTTGACGCAAAACGTGTGTTTCGTGCACCAAAACGCTGCTTTTGCACAGTTTTGACGCAAAACGTGCGTTTCGTGCCCCAAAACGCTGCTTTTGCACAGTTTTGACGCAAAACGTGTGTTTCGTGCACCAAAACGCTGCTTTTGCACAGTTTTGACGCAAAACGTGCGTTTCGTGCACCAAAACGCTGCTTTTGCACAGTTTTGACGCTAAACGTGCGTTTCGTGCACCAAAACGCTGCTTTTGCAACGAAACGTGCGTTTCGTGCCCCAAAACGCTGCTTTTGCACAGTTTTGACGCAAAACGTGCGTTTCGTGCCCCAAAACGCTGCTTTTGCACAGTTTTGACGCAAAACGTGCGTTTCGTGCCCCAAAACGCTGCTTTTGCACAGTTTTGACGCAAAACGTGCGTTTCGTGCACCAAAACGCTGCTTTTGCACAGTTTTGACGCAAAACGTGCGTTTCGTGCACCAAAACGCTGTTTTGCACAGTTTTGACGCAAAACGTGCGTTTCGTGCACCAAAACGCTGCTTTTGCACAGTTTTGACGCAAAACGTGTGTTTCGTGCACCAAAACGTTGCTTTTGCACAGTTTTGACGCAAAACGTGCGTTTCGTGCACCAAAACGCTGCTTTTGCACAGTTTTGACGCAAAACGTGCGTTTCGTGCACCAAAACGCTGCTTTTGCACAGTTTTGACGCAAAACGTGCGTTTCGTGCACCAAAACGCTGCTTTTGCAACGAAACGTGCGTTTCGTGCCCCAAAACGCTGCTTTTGCACAGTTTTTTCGCTAAACGTGCGTTTCGTGCCCCAAAACGCTGCTTTTGCACAGTTTTGACGCAAAACGTGTGTTTCGTGCACCAAAACGCTGCTTTTGCACAGTTTTGACGCAAAACGTGCGTTTCGTGCACCAAAACGCTGCTTTCGCACAGTTTTGACGCAAAACGTGTGTTTCGTGCACCAAAACGCTGCTTTTGCACAGTTTTGACGCTAAACGTGCGTTTCGTGCCCCAAAACGCTGCTTTTGCACAGTTTTGACGCTAAACGTGCGTTTCGTGCACCAAAACGCTGCTTTTGCAACGAAACGTGCGTTTCGTGCCCCAAAACGCTGCTTTTGCACAGTTTTGACGCAAAACGTGCGTTTCGTGCCCCAAAACGCTGTTTTGCACAGTTTTGACGCAAAACGTGTGTTTCGTGCACCAAAACGCTGCTTTTGCACAGTTTTGACGCAAAACGTGCGTTTCGTGCACCAAAACGCTGCTTTTGCACAGTTTTGACGCAAAACGTGTGTTTCGTGCACCAAAACGCTGCTTTTGCACAGTTTTGACGCTAAACGTGCGTTTCGTGCCCCAAAACGCTGCTTTTGCACAGTTTTGACGCTAAACGTGCGTTTCGTGCACCAAAACGCTGCTTTTGCACAGTTTTGACGCAAAACGTGCGTTTCGTGCCCCAAAACGCTGTTTTGCACAGTTTTGACGCAAAACGTGCGTTTCGTGCACCAAAACGCTGCTTTTGCACAGTTTTGACGCAAAACGAGCGTTTCGTGCCCCAAAACGCTGCTTTTGCACAGTTTTGACGCTAAACGTGCGTTTCGTGCCCCAAAACGCTGCTTTTGCACAGTTTTGACGCTAAACGTGCGTTTCGTGCACCAAAACGCTGCTTTTGCAACGAAACGTGCGTTTCGTGCCCCAAAACGCTGCTTTTGCACAGTTTTGACGCAAAACGTGCGTTTCGTGCCCCAAAACTCTGTTCTGCACAGTTTTGACGCAAAACGTGCGTTTCGTGCACCAAAACGCTGCTTTTGCACAGTTTTGACGCTAAACGTGCGTTTCGTGCACCAAAACGCTGCTTTTGCAACGAAATGTGCGTTTCGTGCCCCAAAACGCTGCTTTTGCACAGTTTAGTCGCAAAACGTGTGTTTCGTGCACCAAAACGCTGCTTTTGCACAGTTTTGACGCAAAACGTGCGTTTCGTGCCCCAAAACGCTGCTTTTGCACAGTTTTGACGCAAAACGTGTGTTTCGTGCACCAAAACGCTGCTTTTGCACAGTTTTGACGCAAAACGTGTGTTTCGTGCACCAAAACGCTGCTTTTGCACAGTTTTGACGCTAAACGTGCGTTTCGTGCACCAAAACGCTGCTTTTGCAACGAAACGTGCGTTTCGTGCCCCAAAACGCTGCTTTTGCACAGTTTTGACGCAAAACGTGCGTTTCGTGCCCCAAAACGCTGTTTTGCACAGTTTTGACGCAAAACGTGCGTTTCGTGCACCAAAACGCTGCTTTTGCACAGTTTTGACGCAAAACGTGTGTTTCGTGCACCAAAACGCTGCTTTTGCACAGTTTTGACGCTAAACGTGCGTTTCGTGCCCCAAAACGCTGCTTTTGCACAGTTTTGACGCAAAACGTGCGTTTCGTGCCCCAAAACGCTGTTTTGCACAGTTTTGACGCAAAACGTGCGTTTCGTGCACCAAAACGCTGCTTTTGCACAGTTTTGACGCAAAACGTGTGTTTCGTGCACCAAAACGCTGCTTTTGCACAGTTTTGACGCTAAACGTGCGTTTCGTGCACCAAAACGCTGCTTTTGCAACGAAACGTGCGTTTCGTGCACCAAAACGCTGCTTTTGCACAGTTTTGACGCAAAACGTGCGTTTCGTGCACCAAAACGCTGTTTTGCACAGTTTTGACGCAAAACGTGCGTTTCGTGCACCAAAACGCTGCTTTTGCAACGAAACGTGCGTTTCGTGCCCCAAAACGCTGTTTTGCACAGTTTTGACGCAAAACGTGCGTTTTGTGCACCAAAACGCTGCTTTTGCACAGTTTTGACGCAAAACGTGTGTTTCGTGCACCAAAACGCTGCTTTTGCACAGTTTTGACGCAAAACGTGCGTTTCGTGCCCCAAAACGCTGCTTTTGCACAGTTTTGACGCAAAACGTGCGTTTCGTGCACCAAAACGCTGCTTTTGCAACGAAACGTGCGTTTCGTGCCCCAAAACGCTGTTTTGCACAGTTTTGACGCAAAACGTGCGTTTTGTGCACCAAAACGCTGCTTTTGCACAGTTTTGACGCAAAACGTGTGTTTCGTGCACCAAAACGCTGCTTTTGCACAGTTTTGACGCAAAACGTGCGTTTCGTGCCCCAAAACGCTGCTTTTGCACAGTTTTGACGCAAAACGTGCGTTTCGTGCACCAAAACGCTGCTTTTGCACAGTTTTGACGCAAAACGTGTGTTTCGTGCACCAAAACGCTGCTTTTGCACAGTTTTGACGCTAAACGTGCGTTTCGTGCACCAAAACGCTGCTTTTGCAACGAAACGTGCGTTTCGTGCACCAAAACGCTGCTTTTGCACAGTTTTGACGCAAAACGTGTGTTTCGTGCACCAAAACGCTGCTTTTGCACAGTTTTGACGCTAAACGTGCGTTTCGTGCAACAAAACGCTGCTTTTGCAACGAAACGTGCGTTTCGTGCCCCAAAACGCTGCTTTTGCACAGTTTTGACGCAAAACGTGCGTTTCGTGCCCCAAAACGCTGTTTTGCACAGTTTTGACGCAAAACGTGCGTTTCGTGCACCAAAACGCTGCTTTTGCACAGTTTTGACGCAAAACGTGCGTTTCGTGCACCAAAACGCTGCTTTTGCACAGTTTTGACGCAAAACGTGCGTTTCGTGCACCAAAACGCTGCTTTTGCAACGAAACGTGCGTTTCGTGCACCAAAACGCTGCTTTTGCAACGAAACGTGCGTTTCGTGCCCCAAAACGCTGCTTTTGCACAGTTTTGACGCAAAACGTGCGTTTCGTGCCCCAAAACGCTGTTTTGCACAGTTTTGACGCAAAACGTGCGTTTCGTGCACCAAAACGCTGCTTTTGCACAGTTTTGACGCAAAACGTGCGTTTCGTGCACCAAAACGCT
Organism: Stelis phaeoptera; assembly: GCA_943735885.1. Classification (NCBI taxonomy): domain Eukaryota; kingdom Metazoa; phylum Arthropoda; class Insecta; order Hymenoptera; family Megachilidae; genus Stelis; species Stelis phaeoptera. The sequence continues at coordinate 180,181 of CALSEM010000074.1, forward strand.
GTTTTGCACAGTTTTGACGCAAAACGTGCGTTTCGTGCACCAAAACGCTGCTTTTGCAACGAAACGTGCGTTTCGTGCCCCAAAACGCTGCTTTTGCACAGTTTTGACGCAAAACGTGCGTTTCGTGCCCCAAAACGCTGCTTTTGCACAGTTTTGACGCTAAACGTGCGTTTCGTGCAACAAAACGCTGCTTTTGCAACGAAACGTGCGTTTCGTGCCCCAAAACGCTGCTTTTGCACAGTTTTGACGCAAAACGTGCGTTTCGTGCCCCAAAACGCTGCTTTTGCACAGTTTTGACGCAAAACGTGCGTTTCGTGCACCAAAACGCTGCTTTTGCAACGAAACGTGCGTTTCGTGCCCCAAAACGCTGTTTTGCACAGTTTTGACGCAAAACGTGCGTTTCGTGCACCAAAACGCTGCTTTTGCACAGTTTTGACGCAAAACGTGTGTTTCGTGCACCAAAACGCTGCTTTTGCACAGTTTTGACGCAAAACGTGCGTTTCGTGCCCCAAAACGCTGCTTTTGCACAGTTTTGACGCAAAACGTGCGTTTCGTGCACCAAAACGCTGCTTTTGCACAGTTTTGACGCAAAACGTGTGTTTCGTGCACCAAAACGCTGCTTTTGCACAGTTTTGACGCTAAACGTGCGTTTCGTGCACCAAAACGCTGCTTTTGCAACGAAACGTGCGTTTCGTGCACCAAAACGCTGCTTTTGCACAGTTTTGACGCAAAACGTGTGTTTCGTGCACCAAAACGCTGCTTTTGCACAGTTTTGACGCTAAACGTGCGTTTCGTGCAACAAAACGCTGCTTTTGCAACGAAACGTGCGTTTCGTGCCCCAAAACGCTGCTTTTGCACAGTTTTGACGCAAAACGTGCGTTTCGTGCCCCAAAACGCTGCTTTTGCACAGTTTTGACGCAAAACGTGCGTTTCGTGCACCAAAACGCTGCTTTTGCAACGAAACGTGCGTTTCGTGCACCAAAACGCTGCTTTTGCAACGAAACGTGCGTTTCGTGCCCCAAAACGCTGCTTTTGCACAGTTTTGACGCAAAACGTGCGTTTCGTGCCCCAAAACGCTGTTTTGCACAGTTTTGACGCAAAACGTGCGTTTCGTGCACCAAAACGCTGCTTTTGCACAGTTTTGACGCAAAACGTGCGTTTCGTGCACCAAAACGCTGTTTTGCACAGTTTTGACGCAAAACGTGCGTTTCGTGCACCAAAACGCTGCTTTTGCAACGAAACGTGCGTTTCGTGCCCCAAAACGCTGCTTTTGCACAGTTTTGACGCAAAACGTGCGTTTCGTGCCCCAAAACGCTGCTTTTGCACAGTTTTGACGCTAAACGTGCGTTTCGTGCAACAAAACGCTGCTTTTGCAACGAAACGTGCGTTTCGTGCCCCAAAACGCTGCTTTTGCACAGTTTTGACGCAAAACGTGCGTTTCGTGCCCCAAAACGCTGCTTTTGCACAGTTTTGACGCAAAACGTGCGTTTCGTGCACCAAAACGCTGCTTTTGCAACGAAACGTGCGTTTCGTGCCCCAAAACGCTGTTTTGCACAGTTTTGACGCAAAACGTGCGTTTCGTGCACCAAAACGCTGCTTTTGCACAGTTTTGACGCAAAACGTGTGTTTCGTGCACCAAAACGCTGCTTTTGCACAGTTTTGACGCAAAACGTGCGTTTCGTGCCCCAAAACGCTGCTTTTGCACAGTTTTGACGCAAAACGTGCGTTTCGTGCACCAAAACGCTGCTTTTGCACAGTTTTGACGCAAAACGTGTGTTTCGTGCACCAAAACGCTGCTTTTGCACAGTTTTGACGCTAAACGTGCGTTTCGTGCACCAAAACGCTGCTTTTGCAACGAAACGTGCGTTTCGTGCACCAAAACGCTGCTTTTGCACAGTTTTGACGCAAAACGTGTGTTTCGTGCACCAAAACGCTGCTTTTGCACAGTTTTGACGCTAAACGTGCGTTTCGTGCAACAAAACGCTGCTTTTGCAACGAAACGTGCGTTTCGTGCCCCAAAACGCTGCTTTTGCACAGTTTTGACGCAAAACGTGCGTTTCGTGCCCCAAAACGCTGTTTTGCACAGTTTTGACGCAAAACGTGCGTTTCGTGCACCAAAACGCTGCTTTAGCACAGTTTTGACGCAAAACGTGCGTTTCGTGCACCAAAACGCTGCTTTTGCACAGTTTTGACGCAAAACGTGCGTTTCGTGCACCAAAACGCTGCTTTTGCAACGAAACGTGCGTTTCGTGCACCAAAACGCTGCTTTTGCAACGAAACGTGCGTTTCGTGCCCCAAAACGCTGCTTTTGCACAGTTTTGACGCAAAACGTGCGTTTCGTGCCCCAAAACGCTGTTTTGCACAGTTTTGACGCAAAACGTGCGTTTCGTGCACCAAAACGCTGCTTTTGCACAGTTTTGACGCAAAACGTGTGTTTCGTGCACCAAAACGCTGCTTTTGCACAGTTTTGACGCAAAACGTGCGTTTCGTGCACCAAAACGCTGCTTTTGCACAGTTTTGACGCAAAACGTGCGTTTCGTGCACCAAAACGCTGCTTTTGCACAGTTTTGACGCAAAACGTGTGTTTCGTGCACCAAAACGTTGCTTTTGCACAGTTTTGACGCAAAACGTGCGTTTCGTGCACCAAAACGCTGCTTTTGCACAGTTTTGACGCAAAACGTGCGTTTCGTGCACCAAAACGCTGCTTTTGCACAGTTTTGACGCAAAACGTGCGTTTCGTGCACCAAAACGCTGCTTTTGCACAGTTTTGACGCAAAACGTGTGTTTCGTGCACCAAAACGCTGCTTTTGCACAGTTTTGACGCTAAACGTGCGTTTCGTGCACCAAAACGCTGCTTTTGCAACGAAACGTGCGTTTCGTGCACCAAAACGCTGCTTTTGCACAGTTTTGACGCAAAACGTGTGTTTCGTGCACCAAAACGCTGCTTTTGCACAGTTTTGACGCTAAACGTGCGTTTCGTGCAACAAAACGCTGCTTTTGCAACGAAACGTGCGTTTCGTGCCCCAAAACGCTGCTTTTGCACAGTTTTGACGCAAAACGTGCGTTTCGTGCCCCAAAACGCTGTTTTGCACAGTTTTGACGCAAAACGTGCGTTTCGTGCACCAAAACGCTGCTTTTGCACAGTTTTGACGCAAAACGTGCGTTTCGTGCACCAAAACGCTGCTTTTGCACAGTTTTGACGCAAAACGTGCGTTTCGTGCACCAAAACGCTGCTTTTGCAACGAAACGTGCGTTTCGTGCACCAAAACGCTGCTTTTGCAACGAAACGTGCGTTTCGTGCCCCAAAACGCTGCTTTTGCACAGTTTTGACGCAAAACGTGCGTTTCGTGCACCAAAACGCTGCTTTTGCACAGTTTTGACGCAAAACGTGTGTTTCGTGCACCAAAACGCTGCTTTTGCACAGTTTTGACGCAAAACGTGCGTTTCGTGCCCCAAAACGCTGCTTTTGCACAGTTTTGACGCAAAACGTGTGTTTCGTGCACCAAAACGCTGCTTTTGCACAGTTTTGACGCAAAACGTGCGTTTCGTGCACCAAAACGCTGCTTTTGCACAGTTTTGACGCTAAACGTGCGTTTCGTGCACCAAAACGCTGCTTTTGCAACGAAACGTGCGTTTCGTGCCCCAAAACGCTGCTTTTGCACAGTTTTGACGCAAAACGTGCGTTTCGTGCCCCAAAACGCTGCTTTTGCACAGTTTTGACGCAAAACGTGCGTTTCGTGCCCCAAAACGCTGCTTTTGCACAGTTTTGACGCAAAACGTGCGTTTCGTGCACCAAAACGCTGCTTTTGCACAGTTTTGACGCAAAACGTGCGTTTCGTGCACCAAAACGCTGTTTTGCACAGTTTTGACGCAAAACGTGCGTTTCGTGCACCAAAACGCTGCTTTTGCACAGTTTTGACGCAAAACGTGTGTTTCGTGCACCAAAACGTTGCTTTTGCACAGTTTTGACGCAAAACGTGCGTTTCGTGCACCAAAACGCTGCTTTTGCACAGTTTTGACGCAAAACGTGCGTTTCGTGCACCAAAACGCTGCTTTTGCACAGTTTTGACGCAAAACGTGCGTTTCGTGCACCAAAACGCTGCTTTTGCAACGAAACGTGCGTTTCGTGCCCCAAAACGCTGCTTTTGCACAGTTTTTTCGCTAAACGTGCGTTTCGTGCCCCAAAACGCTGCTTTTGCACAGTTTTGACGCAAAACGTGTGTTTCGTGCACCAAAACGCTGCTTTTGCACAGTTTTGACGCAAAACGTGCGTTTCGTGCACCAAAACGCTGCTTTTGCACAGTTTTGACGCAAAACGTGTGTTTCGTGCACCAAAACGCTGCTTTTGCACAGTTTTGACGCTAAACGTGCGTTTCGTGCCCCAAAACGCTGCTTTTGCACAGTTTTGACGCTAAACGTGCGTTTCGTGCACCAAAACGCTGCTTTTGCAACGAAACGTGCGTTTCGTGCCCCAAAACGCTGCTTTTGCACAGTTTTGACGCAAAACGTGCGTTTCGTGCCCCAAAACGCTGTTTTGCACAGTTTTGACGCAAAACGTGTGTTTCGTGCACCAAAACGCTGCTTTTGCACAGTTTTGACGCAAAACGTGCGTTTCGTGCACCAAAACGCTGCTTTTGCACAGTTTTGACGCAAAACGTGTGTTTCGTGCACCAAAACGCTGCTTTTGCACAGTTTTGACGCTAAAACGTGCGTTTCGTGCCCCAAAACGCTGCTTTTGCACAGTTTTGACGCTAAACGTGCGTTTCGTGCACCAAAACGCTGCTTTTGCACAGTTTTGACGCAAAACGTGCGTTTCGTGCCCCAAAACGCTGTTTTGCACAGTTTTGACGCAAAACGTGCGTTTCGTGCACCAAAACGCTGCTTTTGCACAGTTTTGACGCAAAACGAGCGTTTCGTGCCCCAAAACGCTGCTTTTGCAACGAAACGTGCGTTTCGTGCACCAAAACGCTGCTTTTGCACAGTTTTGACGCAAAACGTGCGTTTCGTGCACCAAAACGCTGTTTTGCACAGTTTTGACGCAAAACGTGCGTTTCGTGCACCAAAACGCTGCTTTTGCAACGAAACGTGCGTTTCGTGCCCCAAAACGCTGTTTGCACAGTTTTGACGCAAAACGTGCGTTTTGTGCACCAAAACGCTGCTTTTGCACAGTTTTGACGCAAAACGTGTGTTTCGTGCACCAAAACGCTGCTTTTGCACAGTTTTGACGCAAAACGTGCGTTTCGTGCCCCAAAACGCTGCTTTTGCACAGTTTTGACGCAAAACGTGCGTTTCGTGCACCAAAACGCTGCTTTTGCAACGAAACGTGCGTTTCGTGCCCCAAAACGCTGTTTTGCACAGTTTTGACGCAAAACGTGCGTTTTGTGCACCAAAACGCTGCTTTTGCACAGTTTTGACGCAAAACGTGTGTTTCGTGCACCAAAACGCTGCTTTTGCACAGTTTTGACGCAAAACGTGCGTTTCGTGCCCCAAAACGCTGCTTTTGCACAGTTTTGACGCAAAACGTGCGTTTCGTGCACCAAAACGCTGCTTTTGCACAGTTTTGACGCAAAACGTGTGTTTCGTGCACCAAAACGCTGCTTTTGCACAGTTTTGACGCTAAACGTGCGTTTCGTGCACCAAAACGCTGCTTTTGCAACGAAACGTGCGTTTCGTGCACCAAAACGCTGCTTTTGCACAGTTTTGACGCAAAACGTGTGTTTCGTGCACCAAAACGCTGCTTTTGCACAGTTTTGACGCTAAACGTGCGTTTCGTGCAACAAAACGCTGCTTTTGCAACGAACGTGCGTTTCGTGCCCCAAAACGCTGCTTTTGCACAGTTTTGACGCAAAACGTGCGTTTCGTGCCCCAAAACGCTGTTTTGCACAGTTTTGACGCAAAACGTGCGTTTCGTGCACCAAAACGCTGCTTTTGCACAGTTTTGACGCAAAACGTGCGTTTCGTGCACCAAAACGCTGCTTTTGCACAGTTTTGACGCAAAACGTGCGTTTCGTGCTCCAAAACGCTGCTTTTGCAACGAAACGTGCGTTTCGTGCACCAAAACGCTGCTTTTGCAACGAAACGTGCGTTTCGTGCCCCAAAACGCTGCTTTTGCACAGTTTTGACGCAAAACGTGCGTTTCGTGCCCCAAAACGCTGTTTTGCACAGTTTTGACGCAAAACGTGCGTTTCGTGCACCAAAACGCTGCTTTTGCACAGTTTGACGCAAACCGTGCGTTTCGTGCACCAAAACGCTGTTTTGCACAGTTTTGACGCAAAACGTGCGTTTCGTGCACCAAAACGCTGCTTTTGCAACGAAACGTGCGTTTCGTGCCCCAAAACGCTGCTTTTGCACAGTTTTGACGCAAAACGTGCGTTTCGTGCCCCAAAACGCTGCTTTTGCACAGTTTTGACGCTAAACGTGCGTTTCGTGCACAAAACGCTGCTTTTGCAACGAAACGTGCGTTTCGTGCCCCAAAACGCTGCTTTTGCACAGTTTTGACGCAAAACGTGCGTTTCGTGCCCCAAAACGCTGCTTTTGC